>JAXAVZ010000273.1:0-59829 GCA_034621355.1 Mycalesis mineus | reverse complement strand
AGCATATCTAGGTGCCAGCAAGGTTTCTACTTTAAGAACATTACCTAGAACCCACAAACTGCTTTACTAAGTTAAATAAATGTTCCTTTAACTTGCTGGCACCGACTCCTAGATATGCTTAAGTAAATTAAAGCAACTAAATGACACAGTTATTTTTTACTTTTTAGTGCGTTTTGAGTCGGTTCTATTTTTTGTTAAAAAATTTTATTTTTTACTTTTTAGTGATTCATCGCCACGCAACATACTCGTACTATACTGTCATAGTATATTATACGGCACTAGTAGCCAAAAAGCTACCGATACCGAGATAAAGACCGAAATCGCTGTAAGCGTGCCTCCAAAATTTTAAGAGTTCTGTCAATTTCCCCAGAATATCATCATCAGATACTAACATGATGACAATGGGACCACCTTGGAAGTATGCCCTTTTTAATAAAAAAAGAATTATCTAAATCGGACAACTTTTTAAAAAGTTATGCGTGGTCATACATAAAAAAATAAATAAAAAAAAATATACGTGTCGAATTGAGAACCTCCTCCGTCTTTTTTCGTCGGTTAAAAAAAAAGATACAGTGCTACGAAGATGGGGTTACATTTTTAGGAAAACTGAAAATTTATTTTATAAATGTTTTAGTCCCATACTAAAAGTATACTTTTATTCTGTATAACAATACTAGATTTCTACTTTTTGTAGTTAAGATTAGTTATTCGTACCAATACAAGAATGAAAATTCCCTTTCGTCTGTACGAGTGTATGAGCTTTTAAAGCTATTAGGTAGTCTCGATGATAGAAAACCAATTTCGATGATTAACTGCAGGCTGGCTGCATGTGCACTGCGCAAACGAAAAAGACCATGTAAATATACTCTACTTTCTACGTCTATTTCATATACTTCCATGTTGAGCCTGGGATTGACTTTCCTTTCATTTTATTTCACATTTCTTTTTTACTCTAAACGTAAAAAGAGTTTTGTCAAGTCAGTTTATACATTTACGAGTATGTGTCTATCTGTCTCAACTAAATATATTGGCCTTATTCTCGCTGAAAAGTCTGTGGTTGTCGGGAGATTTTAAAACCTTTATTTTTAACCGACGAAAAAAAACTGAGGAGGTTCTCAATTCAACACGTATATATTTTTTTTTATGTATGGCCACGAATAACTTTTTATAGAGTTATCCGATTTTGATAATTCTTTTTTTTTAGAAAGTGCACACTTCCAAAGTGGTCCCATTGTTATCATGTTAGGATCTGATGATGATATCCTGGGAAAGTTGAAGGAAGTCTTTAAATTTTATAGGCACACTTGCAGCGATTTCGGTTTTTGTGTAAGTATCGGTAGCTTTTTGGCTACAAGTGCCGTATAATACTACGACAGTATAGTACGAGTACGTTATATGGCGATAAATCACTAAAAAGTAAGAAATAAATTTTTTAACAAAAAATAGAACCGACTCAAAACGCACTAAAAAGTAAAAAATAACTGTGTCATTTAGTTGCTTTTATTTACTTAAGCATATCTAGGAGTAGGTGCCAGCCAAGGTTTCTACTTTAAGTACATTACCTAGAACCCACGAACTGCTTTACTACGTTAAATAAATATTCCTTAAACTTGCTGGCACCGACTTCATATATATGCTTAAGTAAATTAAAGCAACTTAATGTCACAGTTATTTTTACTTTTTAGTGCCTTTTGAGTCGGTTCTATTTTTTGTTAAAAATTTTAGACTTAATTAGAATAGCAATTTATTATTACAGAAACAATCGATGGATGTTCTAATATAATAAACTAATTCTTAGAAAAAGAAATTACTAAATCTGATTTTAGGATAATAATATTATTTAATTAGGTTCCAATTCCACCTTCCAAGAGAGACCTCGTTTAAGATACTCCGACTAAACTAAGATAATTATTTACCTCAGTAGAATTCAGATGTCATTTTTACCCGACTGCGTCAGAAGGAGGGCTATGTTTTTCGAGCGTATGTATGTGTGTATGTCCATTTCTGCAGCCTGAACGGCTGAACGGATTTTGACATGTAAGGTGTCGTTGAATTTGTCAAAATTGTGGCAGTGACATAGGCTATATAAATTTACAAAATGGCGGCTGTAAATGGGGCGAAAAAGGGGGGACGTGTGTATTTCTTTCTTTTATCTTAGCAATATGGGTATCAAATGAAAGGTCGTAAAAAGACTATTTCAAAAATATAAATATCATATCATATTTATATTACTTTTTTAACAAAAAATGGCAAAAAGTGTACCAAGTGTACAGTCTCATTTCTATATCATAAGCTAAAACTAAAAAGTCTCAAATAAAATTATTATTATTATAAAAACAAAAAACCTGACTGCTTAGAAGTTATGAACTGAAAAGAGAAAAACAAGGATCACTATATTTATATAAAATTCTAAATACTTTATGGTGCTGCAGGCGAGAACAAAATACTTTATTCCCGCGCAGAAATAAAGATCTATAAAATTACGTTTGTTCTCGCTTGCATTTCCATACAGTATTTAGAATTTTATATAGATATAGTGATCCTTGTTTTTCTCTTTTCAGTGCATAACTTCTAAGCAGTCAGGTTTTTTGTTTTTATAATAATAATAATTTTATTGTAATTATCCTTTTATAAATAAAATACGTTATTATCGTTGTATATTATAACATGCTTCAGTGATTTGTACAGGATACTGTATACCGTATATTCATGAAGCTCAAGAGACTTTTATTGTCCCACCTCTGGTGCTCATGAATACATTTGAATATATTGTAGTAAAAGTGTAAATTGATGCATTGAGTTTCTGCATTCAAACTATTTATTAGTTTTGTCTTACAGCACGGACGTACTACGACAATGATTTAACTAAAATGCTACAAATAGTTATTCGAAAATTCGATATATTTATTAAATTTTTGGAATACAGTTTGTTTTTTTACACAAATGTAAAATTGTAAGAAATAAAAGCAAATTAATTTCAAATACGGTTACATTTCCCACATAACATGTTTTAAAAACTAACTAATAGTTACCTCGTTAGTTTCAATCACGAGACAGTGGGTTCGAATACTGGATCGGATTGTGGAATCTGAGTTTTTCTTTCTTGTAAGAAAATTTAGTTTGAAGCCCAAAGTCATTAAGTTGGTAGTGTAAAAACCCTGTGCCTAAGCGGTCACTATCATCAACAATCACAACCCAACACAACACACAAAAAATTATTATTATAAAAACAAAAAACCCGACTGCTTAGAAGTTATGAACTGAAAAGAGAAAAACAAGGATCACTATATCTGTATAAAATTCTAAATACTTTATGGTGCTGCAAACAGGGACAAAATATTTTAACCTGCGGGGAAAGAAAGATCTACCAAAACTACGTTTGTCCCCGCCTGCAGCACCATAAAGTATTTAGAATTTTATACAGATATAGTGATCCTTGTTTTTCTCTTTTCAGTTCATAACTTCTAAGCAGTCGGGTTTTTTGTTTTTATTATAATAATTTTATTTGAGACTTTTTAGTTTTAGTTTATGATAAAGAAATGAGACGGTTCCCCTAGTACACTTTTTGCCATTTTTTGTTAAAAAAGTAATGTGATTTATATTTTTGAAATGGTCTTTTTACGACCTTTTAATATACCCATATTGCTAAGATAAGAGAAAAAAATACACACATCCCCTTTTTTCCCCCATTTACAGCCGCCATTTTGAAAATTTATATAGCCTATGTCACTACCACAATTTTGACAAAATCAACGACACCTCACATGTCAAAATCCGTTCAGCCGTTTAGGCTGTAGCGCATGCCGAAGAAATGGACATACATACATACGCTCGAAAAATATAACCCTCTTTCTGACGCAGTCGGGTAAAAAGTGATCGTCAATGAATTTAACGATATCACCAAGCAACAAGCATTGGAGCAGCATGGTGAGTGTACGCTGTATCTACTATCCCGCAAAGAAGATGGCCTGACCCTTGTAGAAGGCAATCAATAGGTTATAGTATAGTAAGTGATATTCAAAATTTTTTTTTAAATTTCCGCTAAAATCGTGTCTAGGTACGAAGTTCGTTATAGATTTCACCGTAGTAACAGCATATTCGACAAAATCGCCGTAACGTAACGCCCGTGACACATGACGAGCGTAAATTCATTTCTCGTGCACTGTCAGTTGTTAACGTTTATAGCGGATAACAATTCTCGCATACAAAGCAGCGCTTAAACCGTGTTATAATAGCTTTCAATAACAGTTGCGCGTTGATGTGTAAACTATTGATTTGCTATCGTTTCCGATGAAAAGCACGGCGGTGGTTCAATCTTTATATAAATCACTGTTGTATGAGAGCATTGAGAAGTATGCGTCGATCGAAATTGAGAGACAAAGTTGCGAATGGTATGACAAGAGAACGCTGTGGTTTAGAGAGAATGGGTGAAAGAAGATTAACTAAAGAGATTTATGAGGCGAATATAAATGGAAATTTTGGTAAGGGAAGGCCTAGGCGAGTGTTCCGGGACCAAATTCAGGACGTTTTAAAATATGGTTTGTGGTTCTGGGTGATAATTCCCAGGGGCAGAGCTCTATGCCACCACACGCGTCGCGGGTTGCGGATAGCGATACGGCCTCTAGATATAGGGGCTAGCTGCGAATACCCAATAAGCAGTCGCGGACAATGAGCGGTTCACCGGAGGGGCGCTGGGGAGCTTGTAGCGGAGCATACCCCTGTAAATGGCGCATATCAACTCGGTGAAGGTGAATGTCAGTGGCGAGTAAGAACCGCCACTCTAAAATTAAGTTCTTTGCTCGGGGAGGTGGGCCTCGTCAACCTTGGCTGGTAACCCATCTAGGAGAAGGTCAACTCTGATATCAAATGACCAAACACGGGAGGGAAACATGGGGAATATTTGGATGGCGGGAACAAACAAGGTGTACACACTACCCCAGGAGGGTACCGACTGCATCGCGGAAGGAGAATCCCTCACTGACTATATGTCAGTCTGCCCCACGTATTCTGGGGGGGGCAACACCCGCTCACCCAAATCATCATCTGAGAATAGAAGAGAATCACAGAAGAAGAATGAAGAAAAGGGAGAAGAAAAAGAAGAAGACCCATTCAGGAGAAGAGGACTACAGAGAACTCCACCGCCAACGAAGAAGCCTACACAGAACTGCCAGACCAAGGAACTAGCACAGAAGAAGATGACTCAGCAAATTCTTCATCCCGGTCTTTTCCACAAATCACAAAGTCGTACATCCCCTCCACAAGGAGAGAACAGAAAGGATCGTTCTAATGCACAACAGATAGCAGAACCATTGCTTAACAATTCAACTGAAATGAATACCAAAAGTAATAACAGTCATCTACCATGTTCTGTTAATAAAAACCCACCAACTAAAAAACAAAGGCAATGCTATGAAAATCAGTCTGAGGAAAAAAAAGGCGTTCCTCAGCCTCCTAACTGGCAAAGAGTCCCAAATAATAGAAATCCAAAAAGGAAAATGCCATCCGGGACACCCTCACCAGACAAAACTGAAACAAGTAACAGTTTTTGTGGTTTACCAGTTGATGAAGAACAATCTGATGAGCCTGTAAAGAAGATCAGCAAACCTCCGCCAATAATACTGTATGGAATAGAAGATCTGAACAAATTGACTGAGCTACTAGAATCTGTTACTGATAAATCGCAGTTCAATTACAAGATCATTAACAGAAACCAGCTCAAAATCCTATCCTACAATGTAGATATATATAAGACGATTATATCTGTAATCCGTGAGAATGGTCTAGTTGGTCATACATTTAATCGGAAGGATAACAGATGCTACAGAATCGTAATTCGAAATTTACATCACACAACTCCACTGGATGCCATTAAGGAAACCATTGAAGACACCGGAAATACAGTGTCAGGAGAAATTATAAATGCCAAATTTGGACCTGATAAGAAACCTACAAATACCTTTTTTGTAAATCTTCTGCCTGGCCCCAATAACAAAGCGGTAAAAGACATAAAGGTTATATACCATCAAACTGTCATTATAGAAGACCCGCGCAAAAGAAAAACTATAGTACAGTGCCAACGATGCCAACAGTATGGACATACTAAAAACTACTGTATGAAACCATATCGCTGTGTTAAATGTGCAGAATCTCACAAAACATCAGAATGTAAAAAAACGGATCGAAATACGCCAGCTATGTGTGCTCTATGTTTAGGTCCACATCCAGCTAACTATAAGGGATGTGAAGTTTATCAGGAAATCCTGAACAGAAAAGCATCTAAATTATCTGAACCAAAAAAGGATCAACAGCAGACAAAACAAATGCGCCGTACTATGAATAATCATCCTATAAACTTAAATTCTATTAACGATGAACATTTAGTGAACCGTAATAGAACAAAGAGACCGAAAACGTATGCTGAAGCAACCAAAGATACAAAATTGAATCATCAAGATATACAATCACAGACAGCTTCCTACAAAACACTAGAACATATGTTTATCAAGCAAACAGAAAAAATAGACTTACTCCTACAACACATGAGTACATTACTTCAACTCATTACAACGTTAATTTCCACAACACCAAAATAGACCTAAATATTGGTACTTGGAACATTAATGGATTAGCCCCCAACAAAGATGAAGTAGAATTACTACTTCACATGCAAAGGCTTGATATACTTCTTATATCAGAGACACACTTTACTAGCAACAGTGTTATAAAGATTAAAGGCTACTATATTTACCATACTAACCACCCGGATGGGACTGCACATGGTGGCACTGCAATAATAATCAAATCTTCCATAAAGCACTATGAACTGCCACCATACAATACTGAACAAATTCAAGCTACATCAGTAACCACTGTGGACAAAAATGGCGATTTTAATATATCAGCAGTTTATTGTCCACCAAGACATAGGATATCAGAGGAGATATTTTCGAATTTCTTTGGAAGCCTTGGAGGTCGTTTCATTATAGGAGGAGATTGGAACGCCAAACATCCTCATTGGGGTGCGAGGCTAATAACTACCCGCGGTAGGGAACTAAAGAAGAGTGTAGACAAGAACCATTTAACGACTATTGCAACTCCGGAACCAACGCATTGGCCTACAGATCCGAACAGACTGCCAGATGTGCTAGACTTTTACATAAGCAAGGGTTTGTCTCGGCACTTCTTCACGATCAGCTCAACCTTGGATGGATCATCTAATCATATCCCAGTCCTATTAAACATGAGTTCAAAAGTTGTGACCAAGTCAGAGCGGCTCCAACTTTATAACAAATGGACAGACTGGGAAGCATTTCGAACTCTGGTGACTGACATGCTAGAGCTTCAAATAACACTCAAATCGGAGGATGATATAGACAGAGCCGCCCATATTTTTATGACTGTAGTGCAGAGTGCTTGTTGGAATTCAACTCCAGAAAAACCTAATGCAAAACCAAGACACAAAGTGGTTCCTTCTGAAATCAAAAATCGTGTAAGGGAAAAAAGAAGGCTGCGTAGAATATGGCACAATAGTAGACACCCTGAAGATAAAGCCGCATTAAACAAAGCTATAAAAGATCTCAAAAGTACCTTAGCTGCAGTAAATGATGCTGACATAGAAACATATTTGGAATCCCTTACAGCTACAAGCGCTACTGACTACTCACTTTATAAGGCTTGCAAAAATCATAATAAACCAGTACAACCTAAACCACCGATTAAGCTGGAACGAGGTCTCTGGGCTCGAAGTCAACAACAGAAAGCAAATGCCTTTGGAGAACACCTATCCAAAATATTCACACCACATGAATTTGACAGTAACACCGAAGACAACGAAATAGTAGAAGCTCTTAGTCAACCCTATCAATTACATTTACCACTGAAACCAACAAACCCAACAGAAATTTTCAACACAGTTAAACATATGAAAGATAAAAAGGCTCCGGGTTTCGATCTAATAGATAAAAAAGTCCTGTCAGAATTACCCAGAAAAGGCATTGTGTTCCTCTGTACTCTGTTTAACGGTATCATGAGAATCGGATATTTTCCAGCACTCTGGAAAGTGTCACAGATCATAATGATCGAAAAGCCGGGTAAACCAGTCCATGAGATAACTTCATATCGACCAATTAGTTTGTTACCTGTAACCTCCAAAGTCTTCGAAAAGGTATTAATGCATAGACTTTGGAAGGAACTTCGAGAAAGACACATTATTCCAGACCATCAATTTGGCTTCCGACAGCAACATGGAACGGTTGAACAGATCCATAGAGTTTGTAGAACCATAAGAGAAACTCTTGAACATAAAGAATACTGCTCCTCTGCATTCTTAGATGTGCAGCAAGCTTTTGATAGGGTGTGGCACTCAGGGCTGCTGTATAAAATTAAAACACTGTTACCCCATACATTCTTTGGAATAATTAAGTCTTACCTTAGTGAGAGAATCTTCCAAGTGAAAGAAGAAGAATACACCTCCAAATTCTATCCGATCAAAGCTGGCGTGCCGCAAGGTTCAGTCTTGGGTCCGATTCTTTACACAATCTACACATGTGACCTACCTCAAGCCGATGATGTTGTCATAGCAACATTTGCGGATGACACAGCCGTGTTGGCCCGTAATAGTTGCCCTGATAAAGCATCAGAAATCTTGCAACGTAGCCTACTTCAAATTGATAAATGGCTCGCTAAATGGAAAATAAAAGCCAGCGTCGCCAAATCAGTACATGTCACTTTCACTCTTCGACGAGGAAACTGCCCTCCAGTGTCGCTAGGCAACAACCAGCTTCCACAAGCTGACAGCGCTAAATATCTAGGCTTGTATCTGGATAGAAGACTTACCTGGAAGAGACACATCCAAACCAAGCGGGATGAGATCTACCATAGATATAGGAAATTGTACTGGATGCTCGCGAGGAACTCAAAGCTGTCTCTGGAAAACAAGCTGCTTCTGTATAGAACTGTAATCAAGCCCATATGGACGTATGGAATCCAGCTATGGGGCTCAGCATGCGACTCCAATGTCAACATAATACAGAGAGCACAGAATTATGTCCTGAAACAAATGTCGAACGCGCCATGGTTTCTAAAAATGTCTGAAATCCATGAACATCTACAAATGCCAACAGTGAAAGAGGAAATAAGAGCAAGTAGCATCAACTACAAAGCTAGACTCATAAAACATCCGAATCATCTGGCTGTGCAGTTAACGATACCACAGGCGATTCGACGTTTAAAGCGACGGCAAATTCTAATCTGAAGAGAAAGCCGCAATTGAAATGTATATAGAGTATCTCCCGCTGGGGAGGTTATCTCTGATCGCCAACTGTCTTACAACGCCTCTGCTCATAGTCATCAGACTGATCGCATGAGTTAAAACAGAAAAAAAAAAAAAAAAAAAAAAAATATGGTCAAGTTTTAATGGGAGTAGAAGAATATTTAAATTGATATTATCTTGTCTTCTTTAAAAGTCACTTTTTTTAAACTGTCTCTTTGATGACATAATTGCTCCATGTGCAATTACATAAATGCTCTACACACGCATACACTGACCCATCATGAATGACGTCATCGTGTCATCAACAATGTTCACTTAGCTGATGACGACTTAGTAAGTAGAAAAGAATGGTGCCCTGTTACATTTTCAGTCTCTTTTACAGTTCATAATGCATGCTAATGGAAATGGAATGGAATGGAATTGTGTTCCAATCATTAAGTGGAACGAAGCAATCATTTCAGGTATGCTGAAGTTAGAAATTCTTAGGCAATGAAAAGATGATACTAGATTTTTTGACTAGACTCAAGTCACGGTGTTTGTACTTGCACTCCTCCAAAACGAGGAGACTAATTTTAATGCATAATATTAATATGTATCGTATATTTTTTTGTATTACTATTTATATATTATTTACCCATACTCACATTTAGCAAGTATTATTGTAAAGTATTTATTAACCGCCTACTACTTGGTTAGTTTTTTTTTTATATAAAATAAAAATTAATTTGCAGGCATTACTTGGACTAGACACATAACCGTGCAGTATGGCAAGCTCTAGGGGAGGCCTATGCTAGAAATTAGCAAGACAATCTTCCGCGTACCGGTGTCAAAAATCATGTAACCATTATTGTAAAATTAATATAAGATTGTTAAATAAAGGCTATTAATATTATTATTATTACTTGTCCCCAATTTGGTATCCGATTATAGTAATTTTGCATAAAAGGAATTTATTTGGCTGAACTACGTTTGTTGGATATGGTAGTTAACTCATCATCATAATATGTAAAAAGTTTTGCCACGAAATTTAATGTCTTTTGTAGAACGTAGTTTTAAGTCTGTAAATAAATAAATAAATCTGAAACATACCTTTATTTAACAAAAGGTATAAAATACCTACGTAACGTTTATTTAAATATAATGTCATCCCCATCCATATACATATTATAATATTCATATAATTTAACAAATAACCTTTTACTAACTATTCCTTTTAACTTTTTAATAACAAGTATTCCGTGTTTTTGTTGCATAATATGTAGTAAAATGTTATTGTCATTATAAACTTCGTTTGAACAACTTACAATAGAAACTCTTGCTGGTATGGCTGTTTTACTTAGATGATTTTTAATCTAGGTTAATGCAATGATAGCCTGATAGCGCTTCTTTCTATGTATTGTGCTATTATGATTCTTTTAATTTATGGGAAACTGCGGAAAAATACTACAGGAACCATAATTTTACTTGTTCAATGCGTTTATAATAGTAGAATATTATATAATAGGCTAAAATACTCAGTATGGACAAGAAAGTCTTAGTTTCTCTTTACCACTACCCATACATAGTCAAGGTATAGTCAAGTTATAATGAGACTAGCAGTCGCCCGCGACTTTGTCCGCGTTTAAAACCTCTTAGGTACCCTTTTAATTTTAAAGATAGACTTTCGTATAAAGCGTGCTCATTCCCCGCTCCTACTCTCAATATAATTTTTTTATAGTATATCGTCAACCAATATCCTTCGTCCCGTCCCGTGTACTAAAGATCTACATTTTTGTTAAATATTGTACGATATTATAGTACATATTATTACGGTAATACAACTCTTAACAAATGCATTAATTTCGACCAAATTTAGTTACCATAAAAACGGTTCTAGTGAGTTAATCTTTAAAGATAGATATATACTGTCATTGACATTTTTTTAAGATCATTTCAAGAGAAATAATTCTTTCAGACATACATTTTTGGTATCTTGAACCGTTTTCGCAGCGCACGTAACGGTAGCTCTCAAGAATGAATATTTTTCCCCGTTTTTTCACATTTTCCATAATTTCTTCTCGATAAATGGTCTAGTCAACACAAAAATAATTTTTCAATACGAACGAGTAGTTCCTGAGATTAACGCGTTCAAACAAACAAACAAACTCTTCAGCTTTATAATATTAGTATAGAATGAAAAAACCGAGGTTTTTAGTACACGATACTGATGCACTCTACTTTTTAATTGCATTAGAAGAAAATAAAATAATTCAATGTATTAGTTTGCCTGTTATTCTAACGATCCCACATAAAAGGAAATGTTTTTATTTACGAGTATAAATAAAGATTCCATTTATTATTGTTTCATAAAAAAAAAATATTATTGAAACTAAAAGAGGCAATATTTTCAGTAGAATACGGCATTGCGTTTCGGCTATAGAAGAAATAAAAATACATTTTTCCCTAGAGCTTAACATGCTGTTTCACCCCCGTTTTGGTACGCTGCCTATATTAACAGACTTTTTGAGCAAGATAATTGAAAAATCTTATATACTTAATGCGTTTTTTTAAAAAGGAAAAATACCGAATTTATTAATACTGCTACTTACTGTATATTCTAATCTTTTTTTCGCGGGTAGGCGTGGAACAAGCAACATCTGTTTTTGATTCACTCTCTCATTTTATTATAAAAAAATAGTAATTATTGGTTTTTATTAACTTTTTAAAGTGAATAATGTGTCTGTGAATATAGTTACATACCAGCTAATGTTATCCTGATTAAATTTTCGACATTTACTTCGTAACTTATACTAAGTGTTCACAAGTAAAACTCACACAAATGGATTCACTAAAACAATCCTTTTCTGCGATGTCCGATATGTTTCACATGAAGATGGAAGAATTCCAGCAAGAACTGCAAAGAAACACTGCTTCCAAGACTGCTGCGACCACGTCATCCATAGCCGCTGACTTTGCTTCTTTTAAAATGTTCATTATTTCTACACTAAATACATTACAGCAGCAGCTTGAATTCCTTAGACTGGAAATGGATCGGCAGGAGATGCGAAGAAGGCGGAAGATGCTACTCTTGCATGGTGTGCCTGAGGCCAAGTCGGAGAACTTAAGTACGCGTGTAACATCAACTATTGCTGAACACTTAGATCGTCCAAATTTTTCTAGTTCTAGCATCAAGAGGAGTTACCGCTTTGGTCGATCTTCAGATAACAAACCCAGGCCTATTGTTATTAAATTTACAGACATAACTGTTCGCGATAAAGTGTGGTTCGCTAAAACGAAATTGAAGGGCACTGGTTATACACAGTCGGAGTTTTTGACTAAACCACGTCACGATGTATTTCTTGAGGCACGGAAACGGTTCGGCATCGTTAACAGTTGGACCCGGGATGCATGTACATTCACATCGTTGGTTCGGACGGCGCGCGCCACCGAGTGGAATGCATGAGCGATCTTGAGATAATCCCTGTTGAGACAGCGTCGGCGGCGGTGTCGACGGGATCGCCTGGCCCTAGCTCTGGTGTAGTTTCCTAGAGTCCAGGAACAAAGTTGCCGGTTTCTCGTCCTGTTAGACGCGTTATTAAAAAGTAGTACTGCTTTAATAAGTTGTTTATTTACATTCACTTCTGGTACAACTTTTTTTTATTTTTCCACCCGCAATTTTGTTACATTTTTATTTATATTCGCTACTATCTGTGATGTCAACGCAGAGTTACCACAGATTAATTAATAACCAGAGACAAATACTATGATTGTAAACTTTACACTGTGTTCAGAATTTCTTTTTATTCTAATATTTTCTAAATATATATTCAATATTGTTTAAGGTGAATTTGTTAAATCTCATTTAAACTTCAATTTTTATGTATAAAAATGTTACGACTTCTAAAAAAGCTGGTAGGTATTGTTTATTTTTATTTTAAAATTATATTTTATTTTTAAATTTATATAGTTAGTACTTTTATTTTATCATATTTATTTATTTATCCATATTTGTATTTTATTTTACTTTATTTATTTATTTTTAATTAGATCAGAATATAATTTATTTATTAAACATAATATATATATATATATATATATACATTTATTTTTGTCATGTCTTTTTATGATATAGTAAACCTTAATGATTCATTTTTCTCACTATCCAATTCCGATATTCAAAGTAGTAATGATAGTTTTTACAGTCTCCCTACACTTAGTGAAACCCTTGATTCGCACTTTTCTGATTCTTTAAAAAATTTCAATATCGTCCACATCAATGCTCAGAGTATTCCTGCACATTATCCTGATATGCTTTCTTCTTTTGATAGCAAGTATATTCATGCAATTTTAATTTCTGAATCATGGCTTAGACCCTCTTTATCTTCTACATCCTATGCTCTTCCTGGTTTTCACTTGATACGGAATGACCGTGAAAATCGGGTCGGTGGTGGTGTTGCTATTTATCTCCGTTCTCACTTACCTTATACCGTTATTAGCGCATCACAAACACAGACTACCCCATCTCCAGAACACTTATTTATTGAAGTTATTTTTTCAACTGTTAAACTCCTACTGGGAGTTTATTATAACCCTAGCCTCTCTATCGACTTTTTTCCGCACTTAGAGGGGTTATTAGATAATTTTGTTCCACAGTATAAACATACGATAATAATGGGTGATTTTAATACTTGCCTTTTAAAAAATGATTCTCGTGCTGCACGTCTTAAGTCTATAGTACAGGCTGCAAATCTGCACTTACTTCCTCTGTCTGCAACTCACACTTTGCCAAATCGTTCCCCATCTCTTCTTGACATTATTCTTGTATCTTCTAGTGATTATGTGGCTAAGCACGGTCAATGTCCTGCTGATGCCTTTTCGTATCATGACTTACTTTATTTATCTTATAAAATCCGTCCCCCAAAAGCTAAGTCAAGAATTCTTCTCCGGCGTAATTTTAACGGAATGGATTTGGATTGCCTAAGGGAGGATGCTGCAAGTTTAAATTGGGATAGTATTCGTGCTGGATCCAGTATAGATGAGCAGGTGGAGATTTTTAATTCCTTCTTACTTAATCTGTATGACCGTCATGCTCCAATCCGTCCAGTAAGAATTAAGCATCTTCCTGCTCCTTGGCTTACTGAGGAAATTAAAACCTTACAACACAAAAAAAATGTTGCGAAAGCAAAATTGAAATCTAATGATACTGAGAATTACCGGCATAAATACAAAGTTATTCGAAATCGGTGTAACAGGTTGTGTAGAGATATGCAACGACGCCATATCCACAAATCTGTGCTCGAGGAGGAAGACTCTGGCAGAGTATGGACGTTTCTGAAATCTCTGGGTGTTGGGAAAGCAAATAGGAATAATCATACTAGTAATGTTAATTTAAACCAGCTTAACCAGCACTTCTCCTCATCTTGTACGATTGATAGTACAACTAAATCGAACACAATTAATCAAATTTCAGCTTTGCCCACTCCCGATGATCCAACTTTTATTTTTAGTCAAATCGACTGTGGTGATGTTGTGAGAAGCATTATGGAAGTCAACTCTGATGCTGTTGGCACCGATTGCATTAGTCGTAAAATGATCATGCCCCTTCTTGACCTTTTAATCCCTATTATAACTTTCATTTTTAATCACTCCATTCTTACTGGTGTTTTCCCTAATTCCTGGAAAAGCGCGCAAGTTACTCCAATCCCTAAAAAGTCAAATCCCTCTAGTTTCTCTGATTACCGGCCTATATCTATTCTTCCATTCCTTTCTAAAGTCTTTGAACGTATAGTTCATAGACAATTTACCCTTTTCCTGTCTCGGCGTAACCTTTTCAATCCTTTTCAATCTGGCTTCCGTACCGGTCATAGTACGACTACTGCCTTGGTTAAAATTACTGACGATATCCGCTCGGGTATGGATAATCGGTGTGTTACAGTTTTAACATTACTGGATTTCAGCAATGCATTCAATAATGTTGATTACGACATTCTTTTGGCCACTATGCGTTCTCTTAACATATCTCCCACAGTCTTTGACTGGTTTCATAGTTACTTGCATGGGCGCCGGCAGCGGATACGAGTCGAAGATTCATGCTCCGATTGGTGTTCGGTGGATGCCGGTGTGCCGCAAGGTGGCGTGTTGTCTCCTCTCTTATTTTCGATTTTTATTAACTCAATTACTCATAACTTAACTACTCTCTACCACCTTTACGCTGATGATCTTCAACTGTATGGCCAAGCAAAAATAGAAGATTTACCCACCAAAATACATTCCATAAATGAGGATTTACAAAAAATTGTTGAGTGGAGTAAATCTCATGGTTTGCTTGTAAATCCCTCTAAAACACAGGCAATTATAATAGGTAGTCACAAACAAATAGCTCGTATTGACTGGACATCATTGCCTTGCGTTGTTTTTGATGGAGTTCAACTACCATATAGCAATTCTGTCAAAAATCTTGGTGTTATTTTTGATAGATATCTATCTTGGGTTCCTCAGGTAAGTGAAGTGAGTAGGAAGATGTTTGCAGCAGTACATTCTCTTCGGCGCCTTAGTAACTTTCTGCCCATACCTACGAAAATTATGCTGGCACAATCTCTCCTTCTACCAATTCTTGATTATGCTGACACTTGCTATCTTGATTTAACTATTGAGCAATTTAATAAACTTGAGCGCATTCAAAATCTCTGTATTCGGTTCATATTTGGACTTCGTAAATATGACCATATTTCTGAATTTCGCAATAAACTCAAGTGGCTTCCAATTCGCCTTCGCAGGAATACTCATATTCTTTCCCTCTTATACTCTGTTCTTTTCCACCATCATGCTCCTCTGTATCTCAAAGAACGATTTGAGTTCCTCAGTGACTCTCACTGTCGCTCACTTCGTTCAAACGATAACCTTATCCTAAAAATTCCTTCTCATAGTACTTCTTTCCTTTCTAGATCCTTCACTGTAGAAGCCGTCAGGCTTTGGAACTCTCTCCCTCTTCATATCAGACGTGCGAAATCTTTACCTATATTCAAGGGACTCTTAGCTAAACATTACTATCCACCTTAAAATGTTTCAGATTACTACCAGTCGATTTTAATGTTGTACATATAGATAAGTATATATGTATTATATATATATTGTATGTTTTATATATATTTATTTATTTTACATTTTGCATATGTATTCATATTTATTTATTTATTTTTAAATATTATAGTGTTTATTATTTATAAGTAATTATATATTTAAGTTATGTATAAAGTGTGTTTTAGTTTTTATTTATTCTCGATTTATTTGTAAATTAAGTTTTTATTTTCTTTTTAAGTTCCTTGTTCTGTACACCCTCACCCTCTCTTTAATTTATTGTGGCTTCTTAACTAGGTTGCCTGGAAGAGATCGCCTGTTGGCGATAAGGCCGCCTATTGTGCTACTGTAAATTCTTGTGTAAATTGTATCCTGTTTCTTATCTTTCCTGTCTTGGTGTGTGCAATAAAGTATATTTTCATTTCATTTCATTTCAAATACTGCATGAAAACAAAAACAAAAACAAAGTTAGCGTCTTTAACGTCAGAGTTAAGTAAAATTTAAAATCTTCTTCCACGAAACGAAGTCTTAGCATTTGCATAATCTCAATACAAATCTAAAAAGAATTTCCCGTTAGGTGAAAAAAAAAATACGTTATCTAGTTTAGGTACTCAAGATTTTATTTTAAAATCTAGAATATTCGTGTCGGCCGTAAAAGAAGTTTTTGCAGGTAGGAAAAAAAGAATTAGTTTGAAAAATATCGTAACATAAATCCCTGAGGCATCTAATTACATGAAAGCGGCCTCTTGTGAGCAAACTTATAGCAGCCATACATCAGGATGCTTTTTATGAGAAACTGCTTCTTAGTAGCCTTTTCAGAAATTATTAAATTACCCGCATACCGGGCGTTTAGAAAATAGCAGCAGAAATACGCAAGGTATCCGTAAAGGAAATTCTTGACATTTGCGAGGGGTAAAAGTGTGCAGTGTACTTGAAACCATAACCATTTAAAGAAATACCTTTTTAAAAAGTAATAAACGGGAGGAAGGAGAAAATATTTATATAATAAGTAGGTATTTAAGGTTTATTAACGGACTTCATTTTTAAAGTATTATTCCGTCGCTTGGATAAACATTATTGCTACTTATTTCTGTCATGCAGTTTTGATGTTTTTATTTTTAGGTTTATCTTATAGGGTCTAAAATATGAGATTAAATTAGTACTATTTCTACTTTGTTCATAATATGTATAATTTATCGAATAATATATTTATTTTAAATTAATCTCAGTGACAAAGTTAATGTTAAACAGCAATTGTTTTTGGACAACCAGTTTACTTTTATATTCTGCGAGATATATACTACAAAAGATTTTTGAGAATAAATACAAATATATTCCGGAAAATGAATCAAAAAAATGCGAACCTTCTTTGGCCTTGTTTGCCACAAGTCAACAGAGTTCACCACACGTCTCTTTGTTAAATTTAAAAAGATTTATTCTACTTCAAATTCCCTGCTTTTGAAACAAGGAATTTGGAATCCAGTATACTAGAACTCTTAAAAAGATCTATACTGTATGTATACTAAATCTTTTTAAACAAGAAATTGGTAAAGCTAAAAATATTCGCTTTAGTATGTGAAGCAGTGCACAGAAAGGAGAGCTCACTTATACAGAGACTGTTTGTTCAACTCAAGGGCTCTTGTACTACGAAAAATAAACTGAGCAAATATCGTCCGCCAGCTACAGATGGAAAAAATATTGCGAACGCGGTCCTTAATGTTGCCGGGTAGAGAAATTAAATTCCAGCACTCATTGAAAATAAGAGCAGAGTGGGTTATAGAGGGTAGATACGATGTAACATACTCAAACACAATACATAGTTTACAAGCTCTCTTATCAAGAAAGCTCTACTCCTACACACACAATTGTTTAAGACCTAACTAAAATTAACAGAGTCTTTCAATATTTTATTTACATTTTTACTTCAAACGAATTATAATAATAAGTGTTCAAGTTTTTATTTAACTAGCGACGTACGTGTATAATGTGTATTTTGCCATAAATATTTTATTGCTATTTAATTGCTAATTGGTTTCTCGGTCCATTTCCGATTTAAGGAGTTCAGGGCTGGATAGATTTCGCTAACATTGCTAATGTAAAATAAACTCGGGTCCATCAGTTCACACTCCTGCATTTCTGCTACGCCCGATAATATGCTTAAGTAAATTAAAGCAACTAAATGACACAGTTATTTTTTACTTTTTAGTGCGTTTTGAGTCGGTTCTATTTCTTGTTAAAAAATTTTATTTCTTACTTTTTAGTGATTTATCGCCACGTAACATACTTGTACTATACTGTCATAGTATATTATATGGCACTAGTAGCCAAAAAGCTACCGATACCGAGACAAAAACCGAAATCGCTGTAAGCGTGCCTCCAAAATTTGAAGAGTTCCTTCAATTTCCCCAGGATATCATTAGCAGATCCTAACTTGATGACAATGGGACCACCTTGGATGTATGCCCTTTCTAATAAAAAAAGAATTATCAAAATCGGACAACACTGTAAAAAGTTATGCGTGGTCATACATAAAAAAATATATATATATACGTGTTGAATTGAGAACCTCCTCCATTTTTTTTCGTCGGTTAAAAAATACACAAGATATTATAGATTAATACCGTCACATAACATTTACTTCACCTATATTGGATTATTGAAACTATAGCATTGCTGCTAAAACTTCATATTATCGAGCAAGGTTGGAATAATTTATTCTGATGATCGGAAAAGACTTCAATTAAAACTTCATTTGTTACCGAACGTTCCAACTCACGTACGTGTTCCATTCCAAATGAGTTTTCATCGAGTAAATTTTACAAGATCACAAACGAACGAATATGTCGCAAATCTTTTACTTTTAAAGAGGAAAAATTTTTAACAAAAAATAGAACTGACTCAAAACGCACTAAAAAGTAAATGACACAGTTATTTTTTACTTTTTAGTGCGTTTTCAGTCGGTTCTATTTTTTGTTAAAAATTTTTATATTATAAGAATTTTAAGAGATAATGCTTATGTTATGAAGTCGGTGCCAGCAATTTTAAAGAACATTTATTTAACGTAGTAAAGCAGTTTGTGGGTTCTAGGTAATGTCCTTAAAGTAGAAACCTTGGCTGGCACCGATTCCTAGATATGCTTAAGTAAATTAAATCAACTAAATGACACAGTTATTTTTTACTTTTTAGTGCGTTTTGAGTCGGTTCTATTTTTTGTTGAAAATTTTTATTTCTTACTTTTTAGTGATTTATCGCCACGTAACGTACTCGTACTATACTATCATAGTATATTATACGGCACTAGTAGCCAAAAAGCTACGATACCGAGACAAAAACCGAAAACGCTACAAGCGTGCCTCCAAAATTTGAATAGTTCCTTCAATTTTCCCAGGATATCATCATCAGATCCTAACACGATGTCAATGGAACCAACTTGGAAGTATACCCTTTCTAATAAAAAAAGAATTATCAAAATCGGACAACTCTGTAAAAAGTTATGCGTGGTCATACATGCGTGTCGAATTGAGAACCGCCTCCGTTTTTTTTCGTCGATTAAAAAAAGAGTATGCATAATATTTTGGCGATTGTAATATGTTTTCCTCTTCGTAGAGCAGGAGGTTTATGCTCATAGAGGAACGCGAATGTAAGAACACCAATTTCTCTACTTCGGGCTGAGTACTTTTACCGAGAATTTTCTGAAAGAAATAAGAAATCAATAATTCATAGCACGACTTTGGACTCGAAAGAAGGACCTAAAGATCAAAGTACAACTAGCCTTACTACTGGTACACTAAAGCTTTTCAGAAATAAATACAGAGTAAAATTACTTACAACTTAACAGATTACAGTTTACTAAACAAATGCATTAAAATAATAAAATACACCAAAAAGAGTTACTCGCGTTATAAACGGCCTAACTTGAAAACATTAAGAAAAACTTCTCCGCCTTTAGTCCTTTGTAAAATGTTGGAAAAATAAGTTATGAAAAGTCTTTGGGATTGTAAACGAATATTGTAGTGAAGCTTGTGATTAATTTGAAGGGACACTTCCCGGCCACAAATGGCTTGTTTAAAGTTTATTTGCAGTAAAATACCGCCTCTTCAAAATTCCGCCCATTATAAGTTTTCCACGAATCACATTTATAAGGAACTGGGAGAGGCTTGAGATTTAGCCAGCGTCTAATTTTAAAATATAAATAGGGATGTAACAATTCGTCAATGTTTTGCTGCATAGCGCACGGGACGGGACGGCAACGGTAAGAGCGCGCATTAATGAGTTGAATGATTGTGGTGTACTCTACCTATATAGAAAACGGCACTGAGCCATAGCCATTTGTGATATTGTATTAGACATTTTATATATAGAATAGCAACAGTCGACGTCGTGTCCTGTCCGCAGTGTGGCGAAACTTATAGATGCCTGTCTTCTTGCTGTCTTATATATTTTTTTAAATATATTCCAACAGCCGCTATTTATACTTTGGAAAATCAAAAACTATTTCTTTTTATTCGCTTTCGCGCTTTAACTTCTTCAAATAAGTTAAAATTGTAAATAGAAAATATCAGATCGGAAAAACATAAGAAATAAAAAATAACTTAACACGAAGACAAAACCATAGGCAAAAGCTAGCTTGCAGTAATTAATACATTTCTTTGTTTGTGCTATTTTTGGTAACTACCGCTTTAAAGTTCGTGAGCTTTAAAGTATTCGTCTAATTATAAAATAAATTATGTACCCATAAAAATAAACATTTAACATTTGAAACGTAAAAATTATGTTTGCGATTACGTTTTATTTTAGTAGATAGATAAGGATATGGTAAATGATCTTGGATAATAGGTTGAAATTTGATAAAATGTCCTCAATATATAAAAAGAACTTAAAAAAAAAATTGTAAAAATCATAAACCGTCAGAGCTATTTATTTAAATGAAGGTACTTATTAAAGGTAAGAATATCTTAAAAACAAGCATCGGCTCTTCGTCTATAGACAGAGAGTTATGGAGCTTTGGCCCACCATACAACAGTTTACTTTAGTAACGATTACTATCAGATGTTAAATAGGAACTCGGGACATTATAAACCAACCGAAATCAGGTAATATCTTAACCAACAACAAGTTTAAACTTCATCATTATTAGCCTGTCACCGGGCGAGGCCATTCTTCTTATAAAAGGGCGGTACGAGTATAATATCACTCAAAAGTGATTATGAAAATTTCTTAGAAATAAGAAAAACTGAGAATTATTCATGCTGACCCAGGCTACAGACCGAGATTCTCGTGGTAGGTTAACCACTAGACCAGTAAGGTAGCTTAGTAAACTTTAAAAGGTTTATAATATTTTTTGGCTCTTTACAATGCGGTATGGTGCCATTTGTATGTTACATTTGTATTTCCTGTATTAACTTAACATTGCACCTGCGACACTGAGCGAACGCAAATTCATTTCTCATTGTCAGTAGTTAAAGTTTCCATAGGTAAGCACTTTTCACGTACAAAGCAGAGCTTAAATCACGCCCCACTTAATAGCTTTCAACTTCGGGTTCACGCTGATGGGTACATTATTGACTTACTATAAATTACTTAACTTTAATTGATGTGTTTTATCATATATGAATGCGAATGTGAGTTTATTTGTTTGTTTATACAATTGGTTAATTTATTAATAACAGCAAAAATAAAATACTATATGAGGTACGGATATACCAATGTACTTTGTAACGTTTGCTTTCATTCGCTGGAAGGTTGTTTGTACTGTTAATATCCGGAATACTTGGTAAAGATAACAATGTATGTTATCTTTAACAAGTTAATAAGTTCAATTTATAAATTTATTTATACCGTAGTTTCACTTATATTCTACTCGTGTAATTCTCGTTCTCGTGAAGTTTCATCAAAATCCATTCGGTAGTTTTGCTTGAAAGAGTAACAAACAAACACACTCAAACATTCGCCTTTATAATAGTGTAAGGAACCTCACCAGAAGGGGTCAAAAGACATCAATTCCAAACTAATTATATACGAACAGTAAAATAACTTTCCTCTAAAAAGTCAACACATTTTAATTACAAACTTCATCAAATCAAATCAAAATGAAACAATTTTATAGTAACATACTCAAAACACCATTACAAGTATTCAATTACCAAACTGAATAATAATTGTTAGGCTAGCGACAACCGACTTCCCTGCGCTGTCATTCTTAGAGATTTTATGTAACAAAGATAGCATTATTGAAATGGCTTCGGTCTCTAAACTTTTTAAACTGCTTACAATAGTTTATTTTATATTAAACTAGATGAACCCCGTGGTTTCCGCGCACGTCTGCCAAATTTCAGGATGTTGCAATCCATTCAATGGTTTTAGCTATGCACTCATAGATCACTCAGTAAAAATTACCTTTAATACTTACAGAAGATTAAATAAACTTTTAAAATTGCTTAGTCAATACGTCAATAGATTTCGACCATATCCTTTGTCAAAGTCATTAAAATTAAGTTTATGCACTGAAACTCAAACACTTAAAATACTGTGATCACTAATTTAAAAATGCAGGCAAAGACATCAAAGTTCCAAACTTTCTTATCGGTACCTCAAGTGCCTTTCAGTGACGAAGTGAAAGAGATTAACAAAGTTTAGCAAAACGAAACTTACATCGTTCACAATTTCAGTGGAAATTATTAAAATATATTCATGAGCGGTGGAAGTGGGTGATCGCGTCTACAACTACCTGAACAAACCGGAAGCGTAGTACAAATCACCGGCGCATAGAATATGTATGAGATTGTTGAGTGTTTTGATTTAGGGTTAAACAATCCGTACCGCAGGTGGTAGCTTGCGAGAAGCATATTTATTTGCAACAATTTTTCCCTTAACTCTATGAATCCTGATATGTTATAAATATGTACTGAAAAGACGTGGGTGTTGCTTCAATGGAAAAGTTCTTTAGAATAGTAACTTAGATAATATATTATATTAGCATTTGATATTAATAGAACGAACTATTAATTGTACCCTGAAAGTTTGCTTGCGAGCTAGCTCCACTACTTTGGCGTCGCAGGTTTGCTTATCTTAGAACGAATCCTCCTGGCACTAAACCTACATGTGTTAATTATTCAATATAAGATTTGTCTTTTATATCATACCATACGAAGACATGGTTACACATTATTAAATAAATAATATCTTAAAAATTTCATATTATCACAAAATTAATTATAGTCATAATTTCAAGCAGTGGGTTTGTTTCTAATAGTAGAAGAGCTGTTTGTTGCCGACGTCGATCGGTGAAGTAGTGAAAGTGTAGTGATGAAACTAGAGGCACATGCAGTGTAATACCTATGTCTTACATTAACAGGCATTGGGTAGCGCATTGTACAGGCAGGGTAGCTTGTATGTTCTGCGCAGTATTATTCTGTTATAAGCTACAGTTTGTCAGTTGGCTACTACTATCATCATCATTATCAGCCAATGGACGTCCACTGCTGGACATAGGCCTTTTTTAGGGACTTCCAAACACATCGATCCTGAGCCGCCTGTGCCCAGCGGCTCCCTGCGACCCGTTTGATGTCATCAGTCACCAGGGGCTGTTTTCTTGGACCGTCTCCCATAAAAGAAATGCCCTATAGTGACCACGCTGGGCAGGCGGGTTGGTCACCGCAGAGCTGGACTATTCGAACCAGTGTCACTGCTGCCTGACACTGCCCTCATTTTGTAGTCCAGCCTATTTGGAATGGTTATACCGCCATTCATCGGTCGCCAGAGCCTCGTCGGTCCATCTGCAGGGTGCACCGCGAGCTGGTGAGGTTGACATTTGGGGAGGCCGACTGGAACTATCATCCCTCTTACACCCCAGGCAGAAGGCAGAGGACCTGGATTCGATTCCCGGCTGAAGAGATTTTCAATATTGGTCCAGGTCAGGCTGGTAGGAGGCTTGGACCGTGGCTTGTTACCATCTTACCGACAACGACAACCGCCACGATGATGACGATGAGCCTGCTTCCATCTTAAACTGCATCATCAATTATTACTATCAGGTGTAATTGCAGTCAAGGGTTAACAAGCAAATGAAATGAAATGATTTGTTCCTTTCATTTCATTGCAAGTTAACCTATGAAAGATTACTTAATCTATGAAAACAAAAACAATCCTTGTTATTATTTATCTAATGATTTTCTTACACTTTTTATTAGTTAAATAAATTAAACCAAAAGAAACCCTACTGGTAAGCTGGCTTTTACTGTTTATGCAAAACAATATTTATAATAAAATGGCTGTGATTGTAGCGTTGGAATAATTAATTATGAATACTCATTGTTCCAAATTCTCACTTAAATTGTTCTATTCATGTAGCTACTTAAATTTCTATTGTCTGAGAATTACTTTGCCGGTGGACTAAAAGCCTATATTTTCTATAGCAATTTGTTTCCATTAGTGGAAAGTTCTCATAACTTTTATAACATTTCCATATCAAAGGAAAATACACTCTAAGTGTTCAAATACGTTATTTATGAATTTTGTAAGAACAATAATTCGAGTATAACAGTTCGATTCAATAAAGTCGTAAACAAAGGACGAAGTAAGAATACTTTTTTTGACCGACTTCAAAAAAAGGAGGTTATCAATTCGACCCGTATGTATGTAATATTTCCAGAACTGCCCAGTTTTCCCATATGTTAGTCTCTATCAGCGTCTGAACAAATGTGCCAAATTTCAAATGTGTATGTATGTATGTATGTATGTATTTATGTTTGTGGGGGCATATCTCCGGAACTACACCCGTAAGCTTTCTACTTTAAAGGCAATACCTTCACACAAAGCTACTTTGTTGAATAAACTTTCATTTAACTTGGATGGCACCGACTTTATAGATATGGTTAAGTAAATTAAAGCAACTAAATGACGCATTTATTTTTTACTTTTCAGTGCGTTTTGAAGTCGGTTTAATTTTTTATTAAAAACTAGCAGTCGCCCGCGACTTCGCCCGCGTGAAATCCTCTTAGGTACCCTTCTAATTTTAAAGGCCGACTTTCATATAAAGTGTGCTCATTCCCCGCTACCCCTCTCAATATATTTTTTTTGTAGTTTCCCGACGATCTTGTATGAAAGGTTTAATGAGTGTGGAAGAAGCTAAGGTAGTATGCAAGGACCGTGGCAAATGGAAGGATGTAGTCTCTGCCTACCCCTATGGGAACGAGGCGTGATGCTATGTATGTATGTATGTAGTTTCCCGTCAAGCAATATCCTTCGTCCCATCCCGTGTACTAAAGATCTACATTTTTGTTAAACATTGTACGATATTATAGTACATGGATTTGATGGTTTCCAATTGAAATGTTAGGAAACGAATAACTTATTTTTTTTACTTTTTTTTCACAATTTCACAGTGAACACAATACCGGTTTGTCACATGAAATTAACTGAGCAGAGAACAATGAGTAGCTGTCAAACAATGTATCACGCACCGGCGCCATCTACTTAAAATATGGTTTGTAGGACATTCTGTGTATCAGAGATGGCGCTGTATGTGAAAAAAGATTTTCCCGCTTTTCTGTTGAAACTTTTCCTGAATTTTCTTTGTTATGAACCTCACGGAGCCGAAGACCTTTCCAACGAATGCAAAACCGTGGAAATCGGTTGGTGCGTTCTGGAGTTATAGCGTCAGGAAGGAAAACCCGACTTATTTTTATATAGTAGATTTTTATTTAATACTAGTTAGCCCTCGACTGCAATAGCACCTGATTGCACCCAAGTGATGGTGCAATTCAAGATGGAAAAGTGAAAGTTAGCCACAGCGAAAGCTTTCCAGCAGCCAGACCTGGACCAATTTAGAAAATCTTAATCAGCTCAGCCGGGAATCGATGTCAGGCCCGCCGTCTTTTAAATCCATTGAGTGTACCACTGCGCCACGGAGGCAAAAAAATAATAGACATTATTACAGGATTACCCGTGCCCTAGAACAAAGTTGGTGGGTGGATAGGTCACATGCCCTATTTAATTTCCTGTGCGGAGAAGGCATAATTATTTGCATTGCAGCTGTACAGTGAAGTATTTATTTCCAATTGAGTGTTGATGATAATTTATATATAAGCTAACAAAACATTTATTGAGAACAGAAATATAAAATATCTAATATGTATTTTACAAAAGTATAATATAATATGTAGAGTGATTTTCCACAATTTAAGACAGAAAAAACAAAGTGGTAGATAGAAAAAAATTTAAGATTTAAAACTCGTTTATGTCGAGTAGGCTTTGTTTACAAGCATCTTTGATAGGTCACTGTATGATTTAAGAGGTGTTTAAGGGCTTTTATAATATAAATAATTAAAGACGTTCCCATGACCATAACGTGTATTACGTAAGACTTGTCAGTGTGACAGGAAGGAAGTACAGATTATACTCATAACATCTCCCTTTTCATTTTTTTTAAAACGACAGACTGTTTGACAGGACAAATAATAATTTTACAAAGATATACAGACTGAGAATATTGAAACTTTAGACTGGTTTAAACATACCGACTGATAAATGACAAGTTGATATTTTAAAGACATGTGTACAATTTAACAGACAGACTTACAATAGAAAACTTTAAATCTATTTATAACTTGGTTTACATATTTTAAAAAACATAGACAGACTTACAATCTAAAACTTTAAATCTATTTATAACTAAGTTTAGTTTTACATACAATCTTGAAATCTGACTGGAGGCTTGACCTGTCTACCACTAATTGTTCTTTTTATTCCATCATGAGGAATATTTTCTTCCATTCTCATTTCCTTCTTTGGACTAAACTTTGGACTGACTTTTGGACTGACATTTGGACTAAATTCTTTCTTACATTGTACACTTTCTTTTATGGGACTCGAATAATGACAAGGTAACAGATGTTGACGATTTCTTCTATATGTAGAACCATCAGGTGCTTCGACAATGTATGATCTCGGCTCTTCACATTCCTTAATGACTTTTGCAGGTTGCCACTTCAACTCTGGTGACTTTTTGAACATAATTTTATCTCCTTTCTTTACTTTAGATAAATTTTTTGACTTTTTATCATAATAAAACTTTTGTTTACTATTATTTTGTTGTTTTGTTTTTTTATACATATTATGACTCATGACTTTAGGTTGAAGATGTTTAACAACAGTAGGTATAAGTGTTCTAAGACGACGGGACATTAACAATTCTGCAGGTGACGGTAAATTGTTTCTAGGTGTTGTTCTATACTGTAATAATGCAAGATATGGATCATCTCCAGAATCTGCACATTTAGTGAGTATACGTTTTACTATTTTCACTCCTGACTCAACTAGACCATTAGAACGTGACAGATATGGACTCGAAGTAGTATGATTGATATTCCAAGATTTCAAAAATTGTTTAAATTCTTGTGAATTATGTGGTGGTCCATTGTCTGATATTATGATTAAAGGAATTCCATGACGGCTAAATATAGATTTTAATGCATTAATAAGTGCTTTTGCACCCGTTGAACTCACATTAGCGATTTCTATATAATTTGAATAGTAGTCTTCGACAACCAGTATGGTTTGATTTTTAAATTTTAAAAAATCTATTCCAACCTTTTCCCATGGAAATGAACTAATTTTGTGTGACATTAATGGTTCTGGTGAATTGGCACTCCTGTGTGACAGACATATTTCACAATTTTCCACACACACTTTTATATCATGTGACATTAAAGGCCAATACACAACTCCTCTTGCAAAGTTTTTTGACTTTTCTATGCCTTGATGACCACTATGTATTATTTTCAATATTTCTGGTCTTAATTTAGTAGGTATAATGAGACTATTACCTTTTAACAATAAATTTCTCAATGAATGAATTTCATGACGACAGTTCCAATAAGGTAAGACTAATTTGTTGACTTCTGACCTTTTCTCAGGCCATCCTTCCTCATAATATTTCTTCAGTAGTTGTAGACATTCATCATTTTCTGTAGCCTCAGTAAGCCATTCTAGACGCTCAGCTGAAATAGGCAAGTTTTTAACAAGCATGTTGACATGTATCATGACATCTTCATCCAACTCATCCTCACTAGACTCTGGTAAAGCTGCTCGTGATAGTGTATCTGCTATGTACATTTTAGTACCAGACTTATATTCGACTTTTAAATCATAAGCTTGAATCCTAAGCATTAATCTTTGTAAACGTGTTGGGACTTCAGCTAAAGGCTTTTTGAAAAGTGTTATTAGTGGACGGTGATCAGTTTCCACAGTGACTATTTTTCCATAAATATATTGATGAAAACGAATACAACCAAAGACAATGGCATACAGCTCTTTTTCAATCTGCGCCATGCGTTTCTGACTTGATGTTAATGTTTTAGATGCATAAGAAATTGGATGATTATCCTGAAGCAAGACTGCACCGACTGCTGACTGACTGGAATCAACTGACAAGACAACTGGTTTTTTGACATTGTAATGTGACAAGACTGGTGACTGACAAATAATATTTTTTAAATGTTTGAAAGTAGCTTCATAACTATCATTCCATGACCATTCACTTGATTTTTTTAATAATTGACGTAGAGGTTCAGTTTCTTCAGCCAAATTCTTAATAAATCCTCCCAGATAATTTAAAATACCTAGAAATCTCTGTAAATCCTTGAGACAGACTGGAGACGGCATATTTTTGATAGCCCTGACTTTATCTGGATCTGGTGACACACCTTTTTGAGAAAATATATGACCAAGGTATTTAACCTGTGGTTGACAAAATGTACACTTACTTTTATTAAATTTCAAATTGACTTCTTGAGCTTTTTTAAACACTCTTTCTAAATTTTCTTCATGTTCTTGGCGACTTTTTCCATAGACTAAAATATCATCTGCATACACCATGACACCTGGTAGTACACCAAATGTTTCAGTCATAATTCTATGAAAGATTTCAGGGGCACAGTTAACTCCGAATGGAAGATGTTTGAACCTATATCTCCCGTACGGCGTATTGAATGTGCATAACATTGAGCTTTCCTTATCCAGACGAATAACCCAAAATCCACTGCTCGCATCAAGAGTAGAAAAATATGATGCACCTTGTAGCTTAGATCGCACCATATCAATGGTAGGTATTGGATAATGTGATCTGTATATAGCTTCATTTAAGTTTCTGGGATCAAGACAGACTCTAAGTTGACCATTTTTCTTCTCAACTAATAAAAGTGAACTCACCCATGAAGTTGGCTCAGTAACCTTGGTGATGACATCTAGACTTTCCATACTGTCCAATTCCTTCTTCAGTTTATCATGTAATGAGAATGGAATTTTCCGTGGTGGATCTATTTTAGGACGTATATCAGTGTTGATAGTGATATGACACTCACCCGGTAGACAGCCCAATCCTTCAAATACAGATTTATATTTTGACAGTAGACTCTGTAATGAATTATTTTTATTGATATAATATGACTTTTGTGACTTTTTATGACAATTACTGTAAACATTAGACTTATAAAGACTTTTACTAATACAAGACTGTACATTTGACTGTGACTGATATTTATTGTTAACATGACAATTATTACTTAACTCAGACATATCATATGTTGACTATTGACTAATGTAGAATCAAAATTTCGACTTTTATTGACTGTATTTTCAATATTAAAGACTCTTTTTATAAGACCTAATTGTGAACATGTATATTTTCCAATGACAGTTGGTGATGACACATCAGCTATAATGAAATTAATTATCTTTGACACATGTTGACTATTGATATAATAACTACATTCTAGCTTTTGTTGATCTAATATGGGTATGGTACTTCCGCAGTAAGAGGTTACTTTATAATGACATGGTAAAAAATTTTTACTGACATTCAATGATTGAAATAACTTATATGACATAACATTAGCATCACTTCCAGTATCTAAAATACATTGAACATTTATATTATTAATATTTAAGTTAACACTCCACTCTGAAATTGAATTTTGACATGTATTTAAGTGTCCAACAAATAAATACTTTGACTCATTACCTTCTTGATCCATATTAGCTTGTATGAACTTCACTGACTTACAAAAGGCTTGATAATGTCCTCTTAAGTTACACCTCCTGCACTTAGCATTATATGCTGGACATTTATAGCGATGAATTTGACCACACCGTGTACAGTTTTTTCTTTCCTGTGACTTTGACCTTGACCCTGACTGCGATCTGGTTCTTGACTGAGACCTCGCCCTCGACTTTGACTGATTGAATGACTGACGTTGATAAAAGACATTTGTAGATTCTTTAAACTCCACTGCATGAGATCTAGCTGACACAATTGTTAGCATTTAAAATATAACAATTTGTTACCATAGACAATACTGTACGATATTGTCTATGGTAACGTAAGCTTGTGTCTGTCGACCATGAGATGATTTCAAAAGGACTAGATTCCAGGCCGTAAAATAAAATGTAAAATGGATATGTTAGAATAGTCGAGTAGTGTATTTTACTGTTCTTTTGGTTGTTACAAAGTATGCATATTTTAGTGTAATATTAATTATTGTAATTGAGTGGTTTTGTTATTAATTTAAAAGAGCATGTGTCGAGTTTTTCTGGCCGCGTCTTTTCTCGTCACGGACTGCTTTTCCGATGCGGCGGTAGATAAAAGATTATGAAAGAATAAAACGATTTTGAAGACATCAGAATATTATTTTAAAATCCAGCTTCAACTAACAGTTCAGAAGAGGGATACTGGGAAGAAAACTTAAATCATCCCGTTTGTGGACTACGCCCGAGAAAGAAATAACCTAGAAAAGGTGATGTAAAATTATCATTACATACTATAAGAATTATACGTATACCCACATTCGAAATTAGATCATATTTTATGTTCATTTTTCGTTTTGAACAAAAAAAACGTATATTTAACTGCAAAATTGAAAACTATGTTGCTTAGAATATATGTACATGCCTTTTTTTTATCGTTTCAGTAAAATATAATATCGTGGCCGACAAGTATGGCTGTCATGGAGTCTTAATAGCGATGACTGGAAAATGGAGTATTGTAGCCGCTTACAATCGACAACCGCCGTCGTCGTTAATTGCCCAAAAGGTGATGTAAAATTATAATTTCATACACTTCAACTACATTCAATTTTTTCTTTTATTTTGGAAATAAAATTTAATATAATTTCAAAACTGAAAGCAATGTTTTTAAGAATACACATAGGTACATGCTCTTCTATTTTTACCGTTTCAGTAAAATGCAGTATCGTGGTCATCAGATACAGCTGCCATGGGAATCTCAATAGCGTTGATAGGTGACTCAGATAATTTACGTTTATGTAAAGAAGGATAATAATAATGATATTTTGCGTATAATTGTGAAAGTTTCCAAAGACTGGTCCTAGCGAAACCAAGCTTGGTTCACTAAAGAATTGCCAGATTAAATATCTTTCAGTACATACTTGTTAATTTCTAAAGTAAAAATTTAATAGATTTATTTTGGTTCATCCGATGAATAAATAATATATTTGAAATTACTTAAGTAGTATCCAGTACATAAAATACTATTCTTACAATTGAGCCATTAAAACGACAGAAAATAAATTAATCATTCTTGAAAATCTAACAATATATTTGTTTATAAAAGATAAAAACAGAGATAATAGTCGTCTGCTTTTTTTCATACACCGGTCTTTTGTTTACAATTTTAATTTCTTTCAAGAAAATGAATAAACTATAGGTAACATACTTTAGAGCCAAATACTTTGGTACATAACTTGTAGTAGTAAATAAAATCCTTAAGTTTCTTAAAGTTAATAAAAAGAAAAAGTTGAGATTAAAGATATCCAAAATTCTAGATCCAAAACAAACATTTCGAGCATAACATTTATTCATTATTTAAGATCTATTTGAATACTTATGATGTTCAGTGAGAAATGATTACTACCACACAGTGTAAGCATCAGTAGTAATAAAGCAACATGTTTTCTTAGCTTGATATTAAATATGTTCAACGTTTTGGCATTTTTACATCGACGGGTAAACATAAAATTGAAAGAAAATTTATATTTTAAAGACGAAAGAGAAATTTCTAAATATAATAATTTTGTTAAGCATTTTTCTTGTTAATATACAAGTAGGTGTGCTATGATTCGATAATTATAATTTCTATTTTTTCATGTAATGTAAATGTAGCTGTTTAGGTTATTATAATTAAGTGGCTGGTTTAGGATGACTGTGATGACTTTTAGTTTTTAGGATTAGTTGATTTGACATAAGAAATAAGAGAGCCTTCAGTTCTTCAGTGATCTTTATCATCAGTTTTACAGCGAATTGAATATTATTTATTTATTTAACGCTTTACATACACATCAAATCAACACAGTGTAATACAAAGTAATGGAATACATTTATGACATATGGATGAGCAAAAAGGGATGGCCTTGTTTATTACTTAATTAAATCTGTTCAAGAATAAATATTATTTCAAATATCTAATTATGTTTGTCATATCGATGGCCTCCGTAACAATATTTGAGTTCTTATAATTTACCACTATAGAGGGGTTAGGTATTTAATAAAATTTTATGTGACTAAAGTCATACTATTCATTATTATTGTAGTATTGTTCATGTTTAGACAGGCAGGTTACAACACGTTGAGGGTTTGGATACATGGACGAGGTTAAAATTTAATTTAAAAAAAAATAAAATATTATCTGATCTGGTTAAACTTAACTTAATAACGGTTAATCACATAGATAAATAATATTAATTGTTATATTCAATTAGTTTCATTTAATTTATTTTTGGGATTGATAATTGTTGTTTAATAATTGAGATATTTAGTTGATGAAATCTAATTTAGTATATTTATTAAAATAATTACAAATACAAGAAGAAGTTGCAACTAAATTAATTCTTTTTAGTATCAAATAGAAACAGTGAGCGAAGTGAGATCAGGAATTAATAATATAATGTTAAAATATGTCCACCGCTTAAGTTCATCAGGTTCAAAAACATAGTAATAATACTTAAGGACAAATTCGATTAATTATTATAATGTAGATTAGTTTGGATTGAAGGTTAGCAAAAATCATTTGAAATCAGTCTGAAATGAAAACTCAGCCGATAATACTTTATTTAGAAAAGGACATTAAATAGAAAAATTAAAACAAATCTTTTAATATAATTTTCTGTGTCATACACTTCAAATTAAGTATTATAATTAAAATTGATAGTAAAATACATATTCGTACATAAAAATTAGAATTCTGGTATGAAGACTTATTTATTGGAATAGGTTTATTAAATATAGAAATTTCGTATAATTCCTATGTCAATAATATTATTATTTATGAAGTTCAAATATAAAAGTTATTATTAATCGTAATGATAACATAAATGAAAAAAAATATATATAAGTAATAAATGTACGAAGTTGGAATGTGTTCACTGATTTCGAAGTATTGAGTTTAGAAAAACAAGGCTGACGAAATAGCGTTGATGATAGTAAATACAAAAAAGGACGCGGGTGATTATTAACTACACCAGGCGTTATTGCTGTTATTGACTGACTTATACTTATACTTTTATTTATTTATAATTATACTTTTATTCAGGGAAATCAGTAATAGTAAATCTTTTACGTAATTGGACACTGTAAATAAATGATCAGATAATTGTAGATTGATACAATTTTCACACAATACGAGTATGTTATGTCGAAATTACATCTGTCGAATTCATATATTGCCTAGCAAGGATATATTTATTCATCAGTAGACATCAAATTATCAAGATAGATAAATAATAAAAAATGGTTTACTATCAAATAGCAGTAAAACTAGCCATATACTTATATTACAATGGCATATATAATATAAAAATAATCAAATTGTTATGAATAATCGACTCATTATTTAGTACTCCAAATATAAGTAACGTTTTACCGGAAGTCAAACAGATAATTGTGAAGCAGTAAATCAAATGTTCGAGTCGTATCGAGAAAGGATATTTGACTGACTTATAATATTATATAGGTACATTTAATTACAAATTGATAGAAGTCTATTATTTGGCGAGCTACTGAAAATAAAGACGTAGTGAATCAATTCCGAATAGTTATTTTGTTTAGTGCTTCGTCTTATTACTATCCTTCTGTTTAGAGTTTATAAGCTTTGATAAGATGAAATGATATTTAATTATTGTATTTAAATTATTTCTAATAAGATTAATATTTGCAGTTTTGAAACAATTTTGTTTATAGTTTACTTGAAAGATAAGTGACAAAGGAATTTCAAATGTAAACTTATTGTGATTAGAAATACAGTAAAGTTGTTGCAAACATAATTATTATTGGTAAAGGGGTCACTCGACCAGGTCATTGTGAACAGAACTAGGCTGTTGTGAACATGAAGTTGTCACTCGGCTAGATTGTAGTAAATAGAGAGGTCACTCTACTAGGCTGCTGTGTGAACCATAAGAGGTTGTTTGGCCAAGTAGTTGTGAATGTGGAGGCTATTTTTGTGGATAGAGAGGTCACTCTACTAGGCTGCTGTGTGAACCTTTAGAGGTTGTTCGGCCAAGTAGTTGTGAATGTAGAGGCTGATGTGTGAACATAAACGGGTCACTTGGCCATAGAAAGGAGAGAGAGACTTTTTAGAGAGAGAGTTTAGTATAAGAGAGATATAATAAATGTTTGATCATAGCTATAATACATAATCAGTTTATAGTATGTCAGTGTCATAATGATAATTGTTTGTTATTAGAGATATTGCATAATTATTTTGTAACATGTAGTTGTCACTAGAGTCAAAATATTTTTTATAAGGTATAATATAAAATCAGCTTATACAATCTTGTCAGTGTCACAAAGATAGTTGTTTGATATTTGAGATATTACAAAATTATTTTGTAATATGTATTCGTCACTACGGTTAAATAGTTTGATATTAGAGATAATGCATAATCAGTTTATAAAATGTCAGTCTCACAAAGATAGTTGTTTGATATTTGAGATATTACAGAATTATTTTGTAATATGTATTCGTCACTAAGGTTAAATAGTTTGATATTAGAGATAATGCATAATCAGTTTATAAAATGTCAGTGTGACAAAGATATTTTTTTATATTTGAGATATTGCAGAATCATTTGGTTACAGTTATCACTAGGGTTAAAACGTTTGTTAAAATAATTCTAATAAATGCAAATTCAGTATTTTATTTTATATTTTATTAATTGAAATATTTTATTTATTATTATTATTTTTATAATTAAATTGAGAATAGCGTTATAAATAAAAAAAAATTGTTCCTAGTTATATATTAAAAAAAATATAATAAAATAATAATATTATTTGAAGTTTGAAATATTGCTGGATCATTTCAAAACGTGTAGGTAACATCCATATAGTGCATAATCAATTTATGATATTATGTATCCTTTATTTCCAAACAGTCAATTATTGAATTCTACTATTCATAAACTTTAATTAGTATAATTTATTAGAGAAATTAGATTTATATACAAACCATCTATGTATATTGTAATGTAGAGATATTATAAACATGTTTTATGTTTTGTACATGTCACAAATGATGAATTGTTTTGATATTAGAGAAAGATTAATCATTGTATGATATTTCAGTATATCTAAGGTAAAACTAATGAAAAAAAATGATATTGCAGAATTAATTAAGGACAATGCAGTCTATTTAGTAATTGCTTGTTATTATAGATAATATTGCATTGATGATAATTTTATAACATGTAGGTAGATGTTATTAAGATTAATAAGTTCAAATAATTACTTGATATTAAGAATATTGTAGAATACTGAATGAACATGTCAGATAAAATAAAAAAATATTGTTAGATGTTATAGGTTTTTCAGAAATTTTTAATGATTATGTAGGTACTTAAAATGTTTGTTGAATAAGAACTGTTTGATATTGTAAAGATAGCAGAATTATTTTATGGCGTGCGAGTGTTACTATGATTAAATTGTCATCATATAATCATTATACTATTACAGTGTTTTTAAGTTAGTACAAACATGTAGGAATCCTTCAGATTAAATTTTTTACACTATCCCAAAATGATTCTATATATTCATAGAATGCTGGTGTCGTTTTGAATTTATTGATATTTGTATAATTTCAAAAGTATTTTATCTATAAGTAGCCGTAGTTAGGACTAAATTGCAATTTGCAGTTTAAAAGATATTATTTATTGTTGTTATTTAAGGAAAGTAGAATTGTTGGATATTTTAATAGTTTGTAGTCATTATTGAAAATTGTGAAGTTTTTCTCACGGGACGTGAGAATTGGTCAGGAAAGGCCGACTGTTAGCATTTAAAATATAACAATTTGTTACCATAGACAATACTGTACGATATTGTCTATGGTAACGTAAGCTTGTGTCTGTCGACCATGAGATGATTTCAAAAGGACTAGATTCCAGGCCGTAAAATAAAATGTAAAATGGATATGTTAGAATAGTCGAGTAGTGTATTTTACTGTTCTTTTGGTTGTTACAAAGTATGCATATTTTAGTGTAATATTAATTATTGTAATTGAGTGGTTTTGTTATTAATTTAAAAGAGCATGTGTCGAGTTTTTCTGGCCGCGTCTTTTCTCGTCACGGACTGCTTTTCCGATGCGGCGGTAGATAAAAGATTATGAAAGAATAAAACGATTTTGAAGACATCAGAATATTATTTTAAAATCCAGCTTCAACTAACACAATACTTTTGGACAGGTTCCTAGCCTTTTCTAGCGTTAACTCTTCTTCTAGCAGTAATTTTTCTCGTACATGTTGAAAATTTTCATGCATGTTTGTAATGAAAATATCTTTTATCATCCTTTCTTCCAAGTTTCCGTACTCACACGACTTGCTTTTGTTTATTAAATTTGTTAAAAAATCCTCTAGAGTTTCATCACCTCTTTGTTTGGTTGTAAAAAACTTGTAGCATTCATAAGTAATATTTGCTTTAGGTACGAAGTACGATTCAAATTTTGTAATTAATTCTTCGAATGTGACATTTTCCAAATCCAAGCCAAATGTATTGAAAATTTCTAACGCGTCACTCCCAATAAAGTGTAACAACATGGCGACTTTCCTTGTGTCGGATTCTTCGAAAATTCGACTTGCTTTTAAAAATATGTTGAAAGATTGGAACCATTTTTTCCAATTTGTACATAAATTTCCTTCTAGACACATAGGCTTTATATTACCTGTAAGGTTCAACCTTTTAGATGATGCAAAATTTTCTTCACCAGTCGCGCCATTACTACGCGTTTTCTTTGTCTCGGACGCCATCGGACACGTGTTATTTTACGTATATTTTTTCACTTATATTTTAACTTTTGACTTTCGTTGGCACTTTTTTAAGTTCACTTCTGACACCATGTATGATTTAAGAGGTGTTTAAGGGCTTTTATAATATAAATAATTAAAGACGTTCCCATGACCATAACGTGTATTACGTAAGACTTGTCAGTGTGACAGGAAGGAAGTACAGATTATACTCATAACAGTCACCTCTGACTGTTTATAGTGACTCTACCACCGACTCGGAAGGCTGATTCCTGTTGAGAAATACTAAGCATTTGCACTTTTAAACCTTTCAAAAGACGAATACTTCCCACAATATCAACATATGTCCCCCTTTATTTAAGGTTGCGAACAACATTACATCTAAATAAAAGACAAAGTGAAGAAAACTACATCCAATTCAACATTTAATAATACGGAAACGTAAAAGTAAGAAACGTAGTAAAAAGAAACAATAAATTCCCCCATCGGGCGAACAAAGGCATAAAGAGCAAAAGAAGTGTCAGTTACAATCACTATTGTCACATTCAATCAAACCATTCAAACATTGTGAGCGGGGAGGAAAAATAAAACCGAGTAACTTAGTATAACAAGCCCGGGGTCTATATAGTAAAACAGTGGGATCTCATCCAATTTAGCATTCAATCTACGAGCTGGAGAATTGCGTCTTCCGAGATGACCCGCCGTCCATTGCCGCCGTAAACCGATGACCTCATCCGGTTTATTTGATTGAAGCCCGACCTCAGTTACACTCAGCGTTTTTTATAATAATGTATGCAGTGGTTTTTTGGGAAACACCTTTTTGCAAATCTAGTACTAGCTGTCGCCATGCACATAACTTGAATAATTTTTATGTATTACCATATTACCCTTCACTGCAATCATATCTAATGGTGAGTGATAAGGCAAAATAGGATGGAAGCTAACTTGTTAGGAGTAGGATGGATTTCGGATCCCTATCGGTTTCTACCCTGATCAGCAAAATCGCGTTACGGTACGTGTTTGGCCGCAGGGTGGTATGACAAAAGCTTTCCACTAGACAGAGGTAGACCAATTAAGAAAATTTCAATGGGTCCAGCCGAGGATTGAACCCAGGACCCGTCCTATAAATCCACCGCACATACCGCTGCACTATAGAGACCGATCACATATTTATTGACGGCCTCCGTGGCGCAGTGGGTAGTTATTGCCTCTGCGATGTTCAATAATCCATATCAAAATAAAATAAATAATTATTCTACATTCATAAAATAATAATTAGTAATCAAATCTCTTCGTCGCTTTAGTATAATTAAATGCACGTAAAATGTAATTTATTTTTGTACTCAATTATTTAGAATGAAAAAAGCCTTCTATTCAGTACTGTAACAATTGGCTAGTTCAATATAACCAACCCTTTTTCGGCTGCCCTATTCAAATCTACTCGACCCGAATGGTCAGTGTTATAACATAGTCATTGCTATGTAAGGGGAAACGAGAGTGAAAGTTATGTAACATACTAACAGATCTACCGCGACTTCGTTTGTATTGAAATCAATATACATAATAAATACGAAAGTAAATGGGTCGGTCTCTGTTAATATACCGATTTTGATACATTTTGGAATAGATAGATAACGGATCTTGCAAAAGAAAAAATTATATTTTTTGTCACGATAGGAGTCAAATTAGAGTTGAAAGATTGTATGAAAAATCCTAATTTTGTAAGTAATATTTATGAAAATCGGTACAGGAACAATCACTTGATGTTGTTTATTTAATTCATCTCTTAAAGATTACAAAAGTGTTGAAAATTAGTTATAGTAGTTATAGTCACGGAAATTGGTATTTTAACTGTCATTAAAATACTAAATATAATGGGGTTGAAAAGGAAGTGAAATATAATCTTCATTTTCTTGTGGGCCGCTGGTAGTGAAGCATAATCTGAAAATCCATTCGATCCTATTAAGCTACAACGTTGTACTAAGCAATATTCCGTATAGCATGATGTAGTTCGTCCCAATTTGATCGATTCGCCTCACTGACGTTGCCTCAAGTTACCCAAACCTGCCGCTTGGGTATCTGAATAAAAGTTTAAGTTCCGACGACGACCATAAACTTTTGACCGTTATAAGTTTAACTATTGGTATGCTCCCTTGTATTTAAAAAAAAACCTTTGCAACTCGGGACGCCTGATGGAAGTGATAACTTGAATTAGGCTTGCACTGTGGGTTAGAGTGAGAGGTGGAGCTTATGTTGCCGTATGCGTGGAAGAAAGGGAAGCCAGAAAGAGTAGCGCGGTACAGCGTTACGTAATGAAATGGTTTACCCTACAATGAGAAGTTATCAAATTCAAATTCAAAGTCGTTTATTTCAAGTAGGCTTATTACAAGCACTTTTGAAACGTCAAATTGGACTATTTGTAGTGACTCTACCACCGGCTCGGAAGCCCTGTTGAAACAGTTGCTCTTTTTATAATATAATCAATTTTACAATATTAAGTGTGTTGTTACATAAAGTTATTTATTTTACTTCCTGTGTGAAGTTGAAAGCCGATCCAATTGCCTTTGAACATCTTTGTCATTTAAAAATTCATCGATAGTATAATAACCCTGACTCAATAAGTGAGTTTTAATACATTGTTTAAACTTATGCAATGGCAGATCTAAAACTGAATTGGGCATCTTGTTGTAGAAGAGTACACCCAATCCTACGAAAGATTTTTGTACTTTTCGGAGGCGATAAGCTGATATGACTATCATTTTGAACAACTTGATTGATGACGATGGTGATGGGATACTATAGGTTGAAACGTCCACTGCTTGGCATATCCAGCATTAGACTCCACCTATCGTAACGTAAATAATTTTTTTTAAATAAAATTATTCATTCGAATAGGGTAGCAGTAATAATCTGCGTTCACACCGTAATTAACGATTAATTATCCTACAAATGATCGTAATAATACAGTGAAGTAATAATTGCATTTTTCATAAATTGTTTACAGTATTATTATTGTCGTTGTAATTTGGCCCCGGATGAGCTGAATTCCTGTAATTAGGTGCCGTAGAAATTTATGTTAAAGCATTTTAAACATTCCGTTTCGAGCTCTCAAGACGTTTATCTTCAGAAAGCTCTTAATATCCGCTGTAATATTATATCGCTTCAGCGATTTTATCCGGTTATAAACATCTTACTACCTCGTTAGTCAAATGGTTAGCCGATATGACTTCGATCACGAGATCCCGGGTTCGAATCCTGCTTCGGATAATAATTCTGAGTTTGAGTTTGTCTTTCGTCTAATAAATGTGTAGTAAATTCTATGTCTTGTGGCGCGAAATTGGTGATGTTCCACCATGGTTGCCATTGGTTCCGGTCACTATCATTAATATCGACAGTAATAGTTAGTGAATTAAACAAATTTACAAGGAGGTGAAGAGGTTATGTCGGACTGGATTCTTACGGACTAAAGCCCCACGGTGTTCCTACTCGTTGCGTGAAAATTACGACGGGAACGAACACATTATTAACCTAACCCAACCCTAATTGGGAGCAGCCTGGTGGGTCTAAGCTCTATATCTTTTAAGTCCTGGCACTGTAGTGAGTCATAAAATGGGCTGATAATAATGATGATGAAACATTTTACTTCAAGTAAAAATCAGTACCGAATATCAGTAAATTAAATGTTAGAATTTATGATAAATTAATGCCGTAATATAGGTAATGGCTAACAAATTATTCGGCTTTTAGTCTGTGCGCTATTATATGAATTGAAACAAATTACAGATATCATAAATCTATGAATTATATAATAGTCTATCCGAACTATATATTTTTAACATAAATATTATGTAAATAGGTCAAGTTTGACGCAAAATTCAGCAAATGACTACCAGGGAGGCCGTAATGTACTGGGTGCCAAGTTATAACACTTGTTTAAATCTTAAGATATGAAGGTACTCGAACAGACAAGACACTCAACAAGGTGCTTCACATTAAATTGATTTCCTAAGTATTTTGTTACATTATTGATGGTAGAGATACTTTAAAGTTACTTATATATTATAGATTACTTATATATTATACAATAGGGTACCTTTTGTTATTCTATTCTAAATTAATTAAAATAATAGTGGGTATATAAATACACTGTGCGTTAAATTATCGGTCCCGGTCATCTGATAGCGATCGTTACAAAATTAAAAAAAAATCACCCTAAGCCCACAAGCCCGCATTAAAGCAGCATCGTGACACTTTGTTCTATATACTGTAGTAGGCCGTTTCAAGAGTGTGAATGTGACGAGGAATACAAAATTCAAGTATCAATTTCCAGGCGTATCAAAACGTGACACGTTTTACAAGATCGGGGCCTAGGAAGTAAACACAAAATCTAGACGGTAGGTAGCTTTATATTTTAGGCAAACATTATTCAATAAATATCTCCCGGCTAACAAAATGCGTAAAACAAACATTTTAGTATTCAGGAGGGTTTCATATCAACTCAGCGAAAAATGGAAGGTCAGTTTATACGAGAGGCGCAGTTACTCGACGTCACCGAATTCATTTTAAGCTCGAGATAAGGAATTGGCAATTCCGTTATCATCACAGGATCACAAAGCGGCTCGTTTTTAACCGAATATGAACAAAAGGGTATAATGGACCCACTGTAACTGACCCAGGATGTTACTCGTAGACCAGGGTTACACTAATAGAGGTCGAAGGTTATAGTACTCTTTTTTTTACTAAAATTCGTTAAATAACTTTGTGTTATCGGTAGTTATATACATTCTTTTTTTGGAAGACGGCTTGGCTTTAATTGTACTAGTAAGGTCTGCAGACAGTCTTCAGATTTGTGGGAAACTAGAGGAGCGTAACTGGAAAATATATTATTACATTATTATTGTCTACCTATGCTTGCTTTCTAAGCAAGAGCTTATTTGTATTCGGGTAAAATATAACCAAGCCTTTCTAGTGTATAGCACACATTCTTTTAGTCTATATAATTATACAAAGGGTTTCACCTGTCATCTTACGACTACGAGTAACGAGTGGTAAGATGATGATAGAGATTTGAGTGTCCAAAGCAAGAAAATCTTCCCGCAACGGAATAACTTTGCTCATTTACAAATTTTTAGGTAGCTTCATTCTTTTCAAAGTCGTAAATATTTGTTCGTTATTTGATCGTCAACTGCTGCAGTGGGTAGGCTAGTGGCTACATCCAAAGCCGTGTTTTTATCTTCTACAACTAAGGAATATGGATATTTTCCTTAAATATATTCCAAAATCTCATAAACCTAAGCTACGTGGGTTATCCTTTGGAACAACCAGACATTTATTTAAATTATTAAATCCTGATTTAGCCAGCACGATACAACTCTCACAGCAGATAAATTGGCTTACATGTCTACAGTCTGGAAAATCGTTTTGAAAGCGTAGTTGTTTGTACAAATTATAATAATAATTGTAGACAGAGAAAGAATTCCAGCGACCCTTTTATTTTCCCACTCGCCTTGGGGAAATCATAACTGTGCCCCGGGTATGGGTCTACTGCGGTACGCTATTACGCGCTGACCCTTTACATTCAGAGTCATTTACGCACTACATTATATGACATCAGTGTTGGGGCAATTTTTATTTGCGCAATGGATGCGAGTTTGTAACCGACCGTAGACTAAAACTGTGAACTATATGTCTCAGCGACATTACTGGTTTGTATGAATTTCTAGTAAATACATTTTCTGGCCGATATAAATACATAGGAATCAGTATTATTGCTGCGACACATCGTCTGCTGTTGACATTTGTGACAGAATGTGGGAAAGTAAAATACTTTAAACACTACAGAACAATATTTTATTATGTTTGAAATGAGTTTACACTTAGTTACGATTTGCCGCCAATAATAATATATCTGCATACATCTGGCCGTTAAGTACAGTCTTAAAAGTAAATACACAATATTGTTAACACGGAATTACTTAGTAGTGGGGCAATAATACAAATACATTTTGACAATAGTTCCGGTATATTATATTACAATTCAAACGATATTAATCTGGCTTTAAACATTAATTATTAAAATGAGATTTTAAAATATTTTATATTTAAGCGTCGAAAGATAAACTCAAGAAATTAAAATATAATCAAACAGGATGTAACTGTTTAATTGTTGAAGTAAAGAAGTAACTAATTATGAATTTAATTTATGCTAAAAAGCATTAATATTGATGTAAATAATAATAACTAAATACTACATCCTATCGGTTAAAAATCATTGCAGGTAAATTAAAAATTAAAAGTAACATCCGGATATAACGTGATGGCGTCATTTGAAAGATGGTGGAATGAAAGTTGGTACACATTATAGAATCAATACTGACATCCGGCTGTCACGTGATGATGTTCTCAGATTAGAAATGATGATCTCCACAGATTAGTAATATAAAGTAGCCTTAATTATAAATATCATCTAACGATTGATGGTTGGTAACACATTGTAGTCAGCTACCAACGCACCTTTATAAATATAGCCTGCAATATCGTTTAAAAACGCTGTTGTTTGTACAAATTAAAATAATAATTATAGACAGAGAAAGAATTCCAGTGACCCTTTTATTTTCCTACTCGCCTTGGGGAAATCATAACTGTGCCCCGGGTGTGGGTCTACTACGGTACGCTATTACGCGCTGACCCTTTACATTCAGAGTCATTTACGCACTACATTATATGACATCAGTGTTGGGGCAATTTCAACAAGAACTGCATGAAAATTTGTCTTATAATTTGAATGTCAGTGCCAACAACTGATACCTTTTACAATAATTGATAGATCGACTTTGTTGGTGTTTGATTAGTCTATGTCGCTTCGATCACGAGGTCCTGGGTTATCCTGATTCGTGTTGTTGAATAATTCTTGTAACAAATTTTCAGTAATTTTTAGTAAGTAAAGCCTTTGGTCCCGGTCACTATCATCAACATCTGATAGTGATCGTTTATGGTTATTAAAAATTAAACGTCAACCTAGGCCCACCAACCCGCACTGGAGATGTGTGGGCAATCTATGCTCCATGAAATTATACACATATCATCTCTATCAATTTCTCCGTATTTATACCGTTTTTAGAATAATGAACTAGATGCATATGCAGTGGCTGAAAAAGAGTAAAACATTCATTCGAAACGTACACATCCCGACTAACAAAGCCTTGATGGATAGACGCCATTTTATCTTCTAACATTGCGTAACATAATAATTGTTATGAGTACGTTTTATATTCGAATAAAATACGCATGCTGGAATTTATATACAATGCTATGCTCCTCTTCATTCAATATATATTTTCCGTGCATTCTCATAATGGAAGCTTTTAACTTAATAGTTAAAAGAAATGTTGTATTAGATAGGTACATGACAGTTACAGTTCTCCAGCGCTATTAATGATATGACGAAGTTTTTTTGTAGTAGAACCACATAAACAGAACACACATAAACAGATAGCCTATAGATGAGCTCTGTCACAAAAAGCTCTACTACTCTGAATGTTTTTATAACTCGACAGTGTTAATTTCAAATTCATCTCTTTCTCTCACACTATCGTAAAAAAATAACGGTACTATTTTCGCTCTTGCAAAGGTACAAAGACTTACAACGGTACAAAGGGGTTAAGATTTCACCCTACTTCTAACAGGTTAGTCGCTTCTATCTTAGATTGCATCATCACATACTCGTACCATCAGGTGTGATTGCAATTAAGAGCTAAGTTGTAATGAATTTAAAAAAAGGGTACGTATTGAAGATCATATTATATCAGTGATTCTCAACCTTTTTTTTGTTGCGGCACATATTTAATAATTTCAAAATTTGGCGGCACACAAAGAAAAAGATAAAAATATTTACTTACTACAACACACTGCATAAATAGTTTATGACAATAATTTTAAATACACCAAGAGCAAGACCCCGCTTTGCGTCGCTAATGCGTTCCTGAAAAATGCGACGCAAACTGAATCACAAATTTGAAAAGCAAATAATAAAATAATTTATTTTTTGTGGATTTAAACATATATTCATGTTAAAAATATTTTTCTTTTTAAATGATATAATTTAATAATATTAACATTATTATATATTTGCAAAATTTGGCGGCACACAAAAGCGTCACAGTGGTTGAGAATCACTGTATTATATCAATATTTATTGTGAACTTTGACTAAACATAATCTAATTCTGATGAATGTAAACTTCGTCTTCGACACGAGCTGTAGTTAGTTATGTGTTATCACGTACCGTGCTACATACTCGCACGTAGTATGCGTCCATAATCTACATGACTGCCTCGTCGGTCTAGCGGTTCGATCACGTGGTCCTGGGTTCGCTCCCTGGGTCGGGTCATGGAATAATTCTGAGCTTTTTCATTCTTCTATGAAATGTTCAGTACATTCCAAGCCCGGACACTGGAAGTTGGAGGTTTTACACCCCCGTGCCTCGGAGAGCACGTTAAGCCGTTGGTCCCGATCACTGTCATCAACATCTGATAGTGATCGTTAATAAATGTAACATTATCACCCTCAGCCCGCCAACCCGCATTGGAACAGCGTGCTGGGTGTACGCTCCATATCCCCTCTTCTGTAAGGAGGGAGGCCTGGCCCTGTAGAGGGCCGCTAATAGGCTGATAATGATCAATCTACATGTATCATGTAACACATAATCTGAAGTACTTAGGGTAGTCATCTTCATCATCATCATCAGCTTATTAACGGCCCACTACAGGGTCCCCTCTTGTAGGAAACAGGATATGGAGCGTAGACTCACCACGTTGCTGAAATGATGATTGGCGGGCTTCGGATGTTAATGTTTAATACATTAACCATTACAAAGTGCCAGGGACCGATGGCTATCCGTGCTCATCATCATCAACTTTCACAGCATTTGCTAAAAATTTCTTAGATGAAAGAAAAACTCAGAATTATTCCACGACCTGGATTTGAATCTAGGACCTATCCACAACACACCTAACCTATATGTTAAGCGCTAGACCAACGAGGCAGTCCACTGGAGGCAATACCTCAATTTACGTACGAATTTCTTTATAGGGCCAGGCCTCCCTCCTTTTAGGAGAAGGGATATGGGGATATGGTGCTGCGTTGCTATAAACAGAAGGTGACGTTTTTACGCTTGTGTGTACCCTTTATATTTTAAAGAGAACAACTGTAAATGTCTATCTTAGGCCTCTTATAACGACTTTCAAAAACACAGTCCATTAAAAATGTTAATAAAATAAAGTACGCCAAAGAGTTGATTCTGTGCTACACGTAAGAACAGCTATAAAGGGTGCAACATTAAAACGTCATTATTATAAGCCTGCAGTCATTCTCTCGCAAAACGTCGGCCGCTTTGCTGCAATAAACTCTGAACAAGCCGTTTGTGGCCGGGAAATGTACTCCATATTAATCTCGAGCTTATAGGAAAGCTTTGTTTGAAATGAACTTTGGGATCATTTTTAGATTTAAAGTTTAAGATAGCGTATACATTGCAATTTTGTTGTAATGTACGAAAGCGATCTGTTTTACTTCACATTTAGTATTTGAATAGCTTGCTTTTAATTTTCGTTTAATTACTTTTTGCTTAAAAAATAACGTGAGTCATGACTTAAGGTTTAATTATATTGCTATTTCATAAATGAATGTATTTTTAAAGTTCGTTTCTGAAGTGATTTGTGGCTACGAGGTCGTAAGGGTTGAGTCTGAATTAAATATACAGCTTTTCTATCTTCATAGAAATTTTCAGTACAAGATTTTTAGCCAAGAGTAAGGAAATTGGCGGTAATACACCTCCAAGCCTCAGAGAACACGTTAAGTCTTTCCGGTCATTACCACTCATAATGATCAATATATACCAAGCCTATTTATAATTTAGCTTCAATACAAAACTTCGCTTCTGTAGATAGCGGTTCCAGTGTCCATATTATCTCAATCTTATATTGGGAGTTAATCGGACTAAACGCGAACTTCTGCAAATCTTACACAAACTTGAAATACGTCGGAAGTTAGTATCCAGCTGAAATGCGATAAATAGTTAAGCGGTCGCTGAGTTTGTGATAAACTTATCTTCTTCAAAGGTAAGCTTTAATGGACAGTGAACTAGAAATGCCTACTTATTTCATTAATATTTTCACTGTTGATATAAATATATCGTTAGTATTTAAATAGTTGTATTCGATAAGCTTAGTCGCTACTTTAAAAGCTTCACAATAATACTTGAGCTTCTTTTGCTGTTTCGTTTTTATGTACAACAAATACAATCAATAGACATTCCGTATTTTGACGTATTTTAGGTCCTTGAGGAAAACCTCTACAGAGAACATTGTTTCTAGAATTAATTTCTTTCATCACTAGCATAGAAAAAATGTTTTCCAATATTCTATATTTAGATGTAAAGGTATGCAAACCAAGTGCTTCAAAATAAATTGTAAATGGAGCAACATTAATCAAATTGAGCCAGATGAGGTCATCGGTTACCGCCGAGCCGGCGGGTCATTTAAAGACGCCGTTTTCGTGCCTGAAAATTGAATTCTAAAATGAGTCTCACTTTTTATTTTATCATTATCAATATTATATTTTAGTGGTTGGTGGGTGGGTTCGGTTTGCATATAGAAGACGGGATGAAGGTAAAACATCGGGGAGTGAAACGGCACCTACAAACTGCGACAGCGCGCGCGGTACGCAGTTTGCTTCGCGCCGCGTTGCATGAACAGGCTTATGACTAAGGTCCCCGTAAAGGTTCAAAACTAGATGGGCATACTCCGATAACAGTAATGTAAGTTTCAGCCGTTTATATTTTAATATTATGGAAAATAGTCGCGATAGTTTAAATTCTAATATATTTCAGTGACCTTATAGGTGAGGTCATGTGGAACATAGATCCACCACACTCCAATGTGGGTTGTAGGGTTAACTATCAAATATTAATGATTCGACCGACAGCTTTTAATTTTATTTATATTTTTAAAGGCTCAAAAGAGAATTGTTGCTATTAGTTTGTATTCGTAAATACATTACCAACACTTTAATTCATAAAATGCAATGTTTCAGTAATACACTTCTTCAATATAACGTGGTCCTGTTTAGCTATTGGCAAAAATTTACAATGTAAGGAAAAAGGAGATTATTGTGATTTTACAGATAATTATAAGTATTATTGTGTTTTTAGGAAGGCTATTTAGTTAAATAAGCAGCAATTTGTAGTAATTTCCTACCCACGTTTCTAGCTTCTTCGAAACTTGTGTTACTTTTATAAATACGCTGTAAGATATAATACTTCTCACAATTGCCCCAGAAATTGCCTTATATTTAGCTAAACTTAGAATTAGAGAAAACAATTTTTACTAATATATTTTATTTCTATGAAGTGAAAAGTAAAAAAAACATTGTAGTATTTTTGTATTTTTAAAAACTTTATGCCAATTTTACCTCAGAAGTTTACAAAGCTCAAAACCCTTTTATAGTATGGAAGGTGGTGATTATTATTCTTCACAAATACAACATTTCATCAAATGTTTTTGGGAAAAGTAGTTTCATTACTGAGCAAAAAAAAACAATAAAACTGGTCCATTAATGCATCAAACAGAGCTCAATTTGGGGCATGCTTCGCATTGGACGATTCCGGCTATTTCTTTCATTGAACCACAAAAACCAATAGCAGTTCTAGTTAGGGGTGAACACGAGTATTTTGATATTGATTATAATCTTCCTTTCAAGAATTTCTTGACAAACAACATGTTGGCAAGTTTAAGTTAAATTTCTATTCTATTAATACTGTTAAAAAAATAAAGATAGTATATTTCTCCAGTTTATTTTGAGGCTTATGAGTTTGGATACACATATAATACATATTCTATCTGTATTTAGGACTTCAGTTTGTAATTAAGTATAAAAAAATACGAACAAATACTGTAAACTAAGTAAATATTATAAACATAATTATAATAATAAAATAAAGATATACGCTTTTGTTAATGCGGCTGCGCACAACCACGCGACATGCAAAAGAGTGTACAAGTATCCGATCGTATTTTGACAGATTTGAATTTTTTTTTTATATGGAACAGTCATATGTTATGTAATAATAATGACCGGGTTGAATTAATTCGCTTTGATAAACTAGAATAAATGTTTAGTACCAACTCAATCTCCTTATATACCAATGATCTTAACCCATATAGCCTAACTATGGGACCAGTGAGGTATTATTTGCTATAATATATAAACTTTGGTAAACGACAATAAAATCATCATTTAAAATAATTAGGCGCCTTTTTGTAACATGTTGTTAAAGACTCTCGAAAGTTCTTTGACCACAAAACTTAAATAGCGGTATTTTTATACTCGTAAGCTTTAAAATAAGGTGCAATATGTCATTACAAACGAATTTTTTTTTCGGGGCACAGCTAACTAATTGCGGCCATGTCCTTTCTTTTCTTACTGGATAGTATCTAATAACATTTATAGTAGGCCTTGCGTCTGCGTCCAGCTAATCAGCGCAAAAAACTCTCGAAAATCACGTAGATTGCTCTATCTACTTTACTCCTACTATTTATGGGTTAGAGTTCGATTTGATTTTAATTTAAGATCGAATCTAATACAAAATCATAGTCATTTCGATGCTGGAGATTGACTGCTAAAACACGTAGTAAAACGAGGTAAATATGAAGAAACGAGAAGAAAGAGTATTACATTTTTTATTGCCTACTGCCATTTGTCGCCACGCATCGGTGACACGATGACATTCGATATGTTTTTCGAAAAGAAACGTGAACACCATACAAAAGATAGTCAAATAGATTAAACGTTACCATATGTAACACTATCGGTAGCCCTGCACTCATTTCAAATATGGCGTCTCTAGCGAATATTGTTCCTTTAAATTTTCACTCTTAGCCAGAACTTTTTTTTTGACTAAATTGACTTGAAACACAGTGAGCGCTAAGATTATTAAAATATTATGCAAAGTGAACTGTTTGAGCGCCACTGACTTACTGTGAAATAACAGTACGGTTGTGCTGTAATGTTTTTCGTTTAGCAGCCTGAGGCTGAATAAACTGTTTTTAAAAACAACAGTGTTTTCCATAAATAAGTAAGAGTATTTTTCTGAAAGAGTTATTTGGATGATCGTTGACGACTCTACAAATTTGTCTGTATTTCTTTTTAAAATTACTTGGTAAAAATATTATTGTCACTTGCATATCTTTTTTTACACCCGCTAAAAATTTAGCTATACAACGTACAGCATACCTACCATCAACTATAATAGCGACTCAACTGTAGACCAAAACCGACCAGTGTGGGTAGTGTAAGATTTTCGCGTCCCCCGCGCGATATCGAGAACGGTAAACGCAAATTTTATATGAAACTGACGCTTCAATTCCATATAAAATTTGCCTTTACGCGAATGTGAAGTTTTCTTGTTTTGGTGAAAGCTCACACTAGGCACTCAGTTGACGTTATTACGTAATAATAACCTAAACTGCAATTCAATTTAGATCTACAGTTGAATCGCTATTATCGTTGATGGTAGGTATGCTGGGCGGGACGGTCGATGTGTAAAGTACAAAGTCGCACAGAATGTTACGCCAAGAGTGAGAGTATCAATTCAGTAGTTTTTGCGTTAAAGAATAACAAACATCCATCCATTCATCCATCCATCCATACATACATACAAACTTTCGCCTTTATATTATATTAGTAAAGAATTTATTCAGTGAAATAGCATTTAAATAACTCATGTGGCAAAACCTTTAAAACAATCACAAAATATGTTTAAGAATCTAATGAGTCTACACTTCTACACAGCAAGAAATGTAGCTAATAAAAAATTTGAACAAAAAATTAACTGTGTCATTTAGTTCTTTAATTTACTTAAGCATATCTATGATGTCCGTGCGAGCCAAGTTTAAGAAACATTTATTTCACGTAGTAAAGCAGTTTGTGGGTTCTAGGTACCACTCCTAGATATGCTTAAGTGAATTAAAGCAACTAAATGACACAGTTATTTTTTACTTTTTAGTGCATTTTGAGTCAGTTCTATTTTTTGTTAAAAAAATTTATTTCTTACTTTTTAGTGATTTATCGCCACGTAACGTACTATACTGTCATAGTATATTATACTCGCTCGCTTATCCGCTATATATCAATTTTGGCAAAACCTTTTTCTTGTTATATATAACATATATACACAAAACAGTGTAGTTATAATAATTGATTCATTAATGTCTTTTTTCTATATAAAATTGGAAATACTACACTTCTACACAGCAAGAAATGAAGCTATGTAAAAACTTTTTATATAAAACAAAAAAATAGTGATAACTGACTCAAATTTCTTGATTTTTTATAATAATATAAAACCGCAAATAGAAATTGAAAAATTTTAAATCACAATTGTGTCATTTTAGTTTTTATTTCTTGTTAATTGGTACATAGAGTGGCTATTAGTAACGTAACTACATACATACATAGCATCACGTCCGTTCAGCCAAGTTTATAAAATATGAAAACATTTATTTCACGTAGTTTTAAAAGCAATTTTGTAATAACATTAAAATTCACATTTTTTCAGTACATGTTACTTTCATTTGTCTTTCTGGCATTTGTTTTTGTAACTTAGATGTCGATACCTATACCCTTTTCAAGAATTCCTCAGTTTAGCTTTACTTTTTCTGCATTCACTCGGCACAGCTTCTCTTTTCTTTCCCTTTTTCTCTCTTTTTAACTTCATCAGCTGTATTTTCTGGGATTCCGGACACATTAGCAGTTTCATCTTGCGAAAATGATGATGATGATATTGCAAGTGAATTATTATCCAATCTGACATAATTATATTACTAAGTCTATTATTTACTTTTTTCTAATTGTGAATGTCTTACAGCAGATTCCATGATAATTCTATTTTTTCTATAAAAAAATAATTTTTCCACCACTTTAAAAAAGCAAAATAAATTATTAATGTTATTTAAACCACGTTTAAAATAATGCATTTAATGCTTACAAATAAACATCATTATTAAAGGAAACCACATCAAATAAATAATTAATTTAAACATTCACAGGTATATTTAAAACTGTAACATAGTTCAGTTAAACTTCATGCTACTAAATATACAAAGCCTATATAGAAAAACGACATTTGTAAAAATAAGTTATATTTCAACGAATTTATTTAAATTTATTTTATAAACAGATAGTCACATTTAAAAAAAAAGCCATTTTTCTATAAAAGCTCTGATCACAATGATAGTTTAATTTTAAGGAACAAACGTGATTTTTCGAAGAAATACGTTTTTCTATGTTTTTTCTTACCTTTTGCAATCAAATCCAAGCACATTTTGAGAAATTACACTTTTTTACAAAAACGCACATGTACTCAACTTCGTAGCTAAGTTGCAAATGGCAGAGTGTCATTTTTCTACAATCAAAATGACGAATAACCGCAAAATACCGAAACGACATTCGTGACATCTAGTGAGCCTGACGTGTAGTTTATGAAGTGTCTTTTATCCACATAATAAAATTATGTCGACTGATTCGTTTTATAAAATAACCTCATTTTCGAAAAATTTTGAAAAATGTCACTTTTCTATTTAAGCGACGAACTGTGTAAAAAGTTATGCGTGGTCATACATAAAAAAAATATATACGTGTCGAATTGAGAACCTCCTCCGTTTTTTTTCGTCAGTTAAAAATGTATGCAATAGACGAAGTACAAAACAAACAAAAATAATCCACATTTTAAACCCAAGATGTAAGTAAAGCTCATTTTAGATCATGAGTCCATGCAGCTCCCAGCTACCCTACGGTATTGAATACGCTACTTATAATAAACCAAACTATAAGATTCATTGTCATCAAAGCACTGACAAATTTTCCCTCTAACTTTTTAATGATGATATTATATTGATTGAAAGGTAAACATAATACTGAACTGTAATATCACGAGAAGTCATGTGAAGTAATAATACTATCGCAGTTTTCGACGCTTCGTTTGCTATCTTATGAAAATTGACTCGACGAAATCTAATTCCGTCCGACTACGTGACTTCAATACGGATGGAGACGCCGAATTAACAAATTTTGCTTTAAATTGGAAAACTGTTACGGATATAAGAACCTTTTCAGATAGTTCGATTATGTAATACCATTTTATTTGTCTCTTTGTAAATATTCAATGACCAATGTAACGCGTCGTTGATTTTATTAGAATTGACTTCTGATAGAAGATTTTAATTCAATCAAAGAAAGCTTATATTTCATAAGTATGTACAATTATATATTTTCGAATAAATAAAGCTTTCGATATCTTGAACTAATTTTATAACTACTCTTCAATGCTGTGGTTAGTATTCATTCCGGATTCAGAACATGAGGTCCTAGATTCAAATCGGGCTATGAAATGTTAAGCAACTCTGAGTTAAATAGTTAGTGGTATTAACGTGCCTCGAAGAACACGCTAAAATGTTCAATTATTATTGTCAGTGTTAGGAGCATAACCGGCCCGACCTCTTGTACAAGGCCCTTGATTAGGGACAATCGGCCATCCGCAACTGGTTGGCCACCTCGATACCATGATGATGGGTCACTAACAGGAAGGGTTGGACTGCAAATATCTCTCAAAAATCTCGTGAAACGCGAGTACTCCATCAATCATTATTTTTACTAAAAGCAATCTCTATTAACCGAAAGAAAGAGTAGATCCAATACGACGTGACAAACACTACATTTTATTTTTTAAAGTAAGTATATATGTGAGATGCCCCAGACTTGTGTTGTGGCATAAAAGTGCAATGCAGTATTCAGTTATACGTCGACGGAAGGACACTTTCATTTAGCCCATGTATCACTAAAGAGGTCAGTTCCAATTATTTGACTACTTGAATATGGAATTAAACACGTTCAGAGTCCCCATACAATGTGCTTTGACTACCTTACAATCTAAATAGGCCTATAGGTAAGTGTCATGATCGCACTTTGGGCTTTCGGACCTTTTAAGTCAAACCAGTGTTTGCTCACTGGAGTATGAACATGTTAAGTAACTGAAATATAACCGATGGAGGTTTTTCAAATTAAAAACCTAAAATTTGTAAGTAGCACAAAAATGCGTTGCGTATACATTTAATTGTACGTTCAAGGAAATACCCTTTAACTTAGCCCATGTGTCAAAGCAGACATCAGTATATATTATAAGTATTTATGTATAATATATATAAAAATATTCATCAGTTATCATAGTACCCATAACACGAGCTACCTACGAGTACGCTTACTTTGGGGCTATATAGCGATGTGTGTAATTGTCCTATATTTATTATTTATTTATATTTATTTATTATCAGTCTCAGTTATTGACTACATGAATATGGGATTTAAGTAACTAATTAACCGATGACAAAAATGTGGAGAATCTTCTTCTCGAGTCGTTTCCTCAACTTTGAGGATCGTGGCACCGTAACGACAAGGCCTTATTAACGGTTTTGCGCCATGCCTTTCTATTTGCAGCCGCGCGAATTTGAGGTGGGCAATGTGGAGAATATTTAAATTGAAAAGTCTGAGCTTAATGTAATAAGTAATGCTAACACACTTGTGAGTGGCATAAAAGTTTTCAGTGTATTCAGTTGCAGACGTCAGTCCCAGTTAATGGCCTACATAACTATGGAATATATATAACTAAAAGCGATGGCAAAAATGTGGAGATTTTTCGAATTAAAAAGTCTAAGCTTAGTAATGCCATCATGCTTGTGAGTGGCATAAAAGTGAGATGCGTTGGTAAGCATATTCAGTTGCAGACGTCAGTCCCAGGTAATGGACTACACGAATATGGAATATAAATAACTAAAAACAAAGACGAATTTAGGGTGATTTTTCAAATTAAAAAGTCTAAGTAATGTCATCAGACTTGTGAGTGGCATAAAAGTGCGATGCGTATATTCAGTTGTACGTCCACGGAAGGACTCGTTCGTTTAGCCCATGTATTACTGTAGACGTCAGTCTCAGTTAATGGACTACACGAATATAGAATGTAAATAACTCAAAAAATTTGAAGTCGGTCCAAAATTTGAAGAGTTCCTTCAATTTCCCCGGAAAATAGGACCACCTTGGAAGTATGCCCTTTCGAATAAAAAAAGAATTATCAAAATCGGACAACTCTGTAAAAAGTTATGCGTGGCCATACATAAAAAAAATATATATACGTGTCGAATTGAGAAACTCTTCCGTTTTTTTTCGTCGGTTAAAAATAGGGTGATTTTTCAAATTAAAAAGTCTAAGTAATGCCAACAGACTTGTGAGTGGCATAAAAGTGCGATGCGTATATTCAGTTGTACGTCCACGGAAGGACTCGTTCATTTAGCCCATGTATCACTGCAGACGTCAGTCCCAGTTAATGGACTACACGAATATGGAATATAAATAACTAAAAACAAAGACGAATATAGGTTTTTTTTCAAATTAAAAAGTCTAAGTAATACCATCAGACTTGTGAGTGGCATAAAAGTGCGATGCGTATATTCAGTTGTACGTCCACGGAAGGACTCGTTCATTTAGCCCATGTATCACTGCAGACGTCAGTCCCAGTTAATTGACTACGTGCGTTTTCAGCTGAATTGGTCACGTACTAACGTTATTCCCTTTTCGTATTTTTAACGAATATGCGTTTACTGTTAGCACAAGGAGAGCTTTTTGATATTTTTATTTAGTTTTATTAGTTTTAGATTATTACATTACGAATATATTTTTGTGAATTTAATTTAATTTGAATATGATAAACATCTATAAAATAACAGTCACGTAAATACAATTATTCTGGAATAGAAAAAACTTGTTATTGTTTGTTTTAAAATAAGTAAAATTTTGAAGTCATTTGGTGGCCTTCGTGGCGCAGTGGTATGCGCAGTTCTTTTCTTATTCCATTGTAAGTGTAGTATTCGATTCTCAGCTCGGCCGATTAAGATTTTCTGAATTGGTCTAGCTCTGGCTGGTCGTGGCTAGTTACCACCCTACAGACTAAGACGTACCGCCAAGCGATCTCTTAGCCCGGTTCTATTTTAGATTGCATCATCACTTACCATCAGGTGTAATAGCAGTAAAAGGCTAACTTTAATTAATATATTATTTGTAATAATTATGTATCATCAATAAGGCTAGGTCTTCCTCTAGGAATAGGAAAAGTGATATGGTACATACACAATGGCCTTATGTTCCTATAAGGATGTCTCCTTTAAGGAGTTTTGTCTTGTATGTAAAACAGGCTGATAAAGATGAACGATTATGCATTTTACTCTAAACATTTATATCATACAATGAACTGTGACTGTTATTTTCGTAAAAACATAAATAGTGTTATGAAACTGGAATTTTATATTTTTGTTTCATGCAAATTCAAAAACCAATTCACGTGAAATTTATTCTGTGGTAAAAGCAAGCATCGCGATCATTGAATCAACGCGGTTGATCGTAACACACACCGATATACCTAGTTGTTTTAAATAAAATAACATTTTGAACTTTTTCTACCTATTTTCGGCTCTATTGATGAATTCGAATGACAAAAATAAAACATATTCGTTGACTATGGAAGTGAAAAGAAAGTCCAGGTTTTAGGACTGTAGAAATTCCAGTTTTAACTACTTAAAAAATCCTATCAGACGGTCTCAAGATTCCTTCTGCAAGGAGTTCTGTTATTTTCCTCTTAGAGTCAAATTTTCGCAAATTTCCGCTGATGCGCTGCAGTAAGTAGTTATTTTGGTTTAAAACAGCATTACTTGATTAAGCCCAGGTAGTAAACAATCTAGCTCCGGTATAGTGCAATTTTGCAAGTCTCTATGATTCGTACAGTGTTTCCTGTTTATGCATGACGTGCTAGAGACGATTACATACTCCGTGTACTCATGAATATATTACAATAATTTCCACTTGAGGTGCAAATGACACAAGATGTAGCTAAAACGTCATGACTTTTTATAGATGACTCAAAAATATTGCTAATATTGAATAAGGAAAACACGTTAGCTTTAAAAAATTTTTGGAAGACTATTTCTCTAAACTAGATTTTTCTAGAAATTAATTGCTTTGCGGAAAATTGCAAAGCAATTGAAAAGTGATAGTGCACTTTTCAATTGCTTTGCAATTTCTATGTTCCAATATTTCACTTCATAACGACTAAACCACATTTGACGTTAATCTTATACCTAATATTAGATTACAAATATTTATATTAATAACCTATTTAGTTTTTGAATAAGTTAAATAACTTACATGTAGACAAACTTGCTACCAAAGACTCCCATCAAAATATGGGCTAATTATTTTTCATCCGTAAACAACTACGTAGTTAAAAATGAACTAACGGTACATTATGAAACTTAATTAATTATAATTCACGTACTGCAATATTCTAGTCTCACAGAAATTTGTAGCGATGAAATTCCGTCACGTATTATAATTAAAGGTAAACATTGGCCTGGCCACGGTTGATGCAGATGGTTTTGTTTATTTTGGATATCCTTCCGTAAACTCGTGATCATATTTGCGACGTGGAACGATAACTTCAGGATATTTTCAAACCAACCTCAAAAAAGAGAATTTATTATTTTTTAGTTATAATATTATTAACAATTCTTTACTATTATTAGTTATACTTCCTATTTTGATTTTACTTATTCGTTGTTAGAACCACAGAACAGATAATGCAGCGCTTCTAGCTAGGTAAAACCTGTCGCAACTTCTTTTTTGTTTCAGGAAATATCAGCAAATTGTTTTTAAAATATGACCAATATTGCTTATTTCTTCCAATTTGTCGCAACGATTGTTTTAGTAGTGGGTACAATAATAGTCCAACGGGTGGGAATAGAACCTTAACCTCTCAATGTTTAGTCGGTATTCATTTACATACTGTCAAAATATTCTCATCTCTTTTGATGACTTTCAGTATTCTTTTACAAAATATCTGATTTTCCAAAAGCAATTGCCTAATCTTAGCCACAACCAAATCTACGCAGATACTAATCACAAGCACGGATATGCAATATTAAAATAAGCAAACGCTCATTTCGTGAACGTTATAGAAGATTTTAATAATAATAATATTCTCTTTCGAAATTCACAAATATCTGATTTTCCAAAAGCGTTAGTTACCACAGCGTAATCTAAGCCACAAACGTATCTACACACATTCTGTTTACTAGCCCGTGCCGGCCTTGCGATATTAAAATGGGCAAACGCTCATTTAGCGAACGCGCACCCGTGGGATTGTTATGAAACTAACCGAGTTTAAAAGCTACGCTATGAATTTTAAACTGAAACCTCCTCGGGGCATAAGTGTGAAAATGATATCCAAACAGGTCATTTCAACAATTTACTTTGCAATTAAACAAAATTAAATTCATTTACCTACAATTTCAGATATTTCAGGTAAAGCAAAACATAAAATGGTAAGTTACATAAAAACCTTTAACTTGTTTTCATACCAATAACTTCGGTAGAAGCACAAGCGGTGAACTCGAAATTATCGCTTTCTCTGTCACCCCAAGGAAACGATAGCAAGATATATTTTTTCGCCGCTTTTGGACAAGAAGACTAGACTGACTAAATAAGGATTGCCGTGAACCGAAGTGTCCATGAATGTACTACAAGCTTTTTTGGCTGGTGGGAGGCTTTCGCCGTGGCTAGTTACCACCCCCCTACCGACAAAGACGTACCGCCAAGCGATTTAGCGTTCCGGTACGATGTCGTGTACCGAAAGGGGTGTGGATTTTCGTCCCACTCCTAACAAGTTAGCCCGCTTCCATCTTAGACTGCATCATCACATAACATCAGGTGTGATAGCAGTCAAAGGCCAACTTGTAGTCGATAAAAAAAAAGAAGCAAAGAAGCGCTGCAGTATGGGAGCCTTCGATCAACAATAGTAACAATGGCGACGGTCATGACCGCTCTGTCAAGTGTGACGACGAAGAAGACGAGTACTATGTCTTTTATCATAAAGAAATATATTTATGTCGTGCGATGCATCCTACGCCTACAGTTGTTATTTCATGCTAAAAAGTTTTATTATATCTACAAATACCTATTTACCAACCTATCGAAATTCTATTATTTAGTCACATGGCATCTTTAACGATTTCTTTAATTAATATTCCTTACAAACCTTTAGCTTAATAA
>JAXAVZ010000272.1:0-57513 GCA_034621355.1 Mycalesis mineus | reverse complement strand
GGTGTATTAGCAGTCAACTTGTAGTAGATAAAAAAAGTTAAAGACAATAAAAGAGTTATAATAATATGCACGTAGTTAGAAGGTACGAATAAGTACGCCAAAATGTGACGACATAAATTTTCGTGTTGGTAGGTAATAAATGAATAATTACGCTCGGAATGTGTGTAACTGATAAGCAATGATGTAAGAGTTTCATAGGCTTTGTATAATTAATATTCATAAGCTTATTTGCATATAGAAGCTTCATACATCATACAAATGTACGTCACCCGTGAAAATATGTTGACGCCGTGAAAATTTAATTAATTCCATTTTATAAGTAAATTAAAGGTCACTTTAAATTATTTGGTGAGCTGATAACCATATTTATTCATCATTATTATATTAATAGTATTCTAAACTGCTTGTACAACTTTCCTATTTTTGACGTGACAACGTCTTATAATTCGATAGAGCCGGCTGCACGCACGGAAAAACATGACGCCATGCGTCGTTACCTCGCTTTGAGGCATTCCATGTAAGGCTTAAAGTGCAAGCGAGAGCGCGGAACGAGCGACAAAGAAGCATAATCGGCCTTTGCGTTCAGCAGCGTTCGACATCCGTCTATTAAATATAATTATTCAATATATTAATTTTAAATTAAAAATTAATATATTTATTATAAATTTAAAATATAAATTTATAAAATCAAAATCAATTATTTTATTAATTTAAATTAAGATTTATAAAAATATACTTAAATTAAAAATTTTAATAACCAATTAAATGCTACCATTCCATCAGTATTTTCTTAAGACATTGTCACGTTCAACTATCGTCAGTAAACCGACTTTACAGACAACCAATTTTTTTATCGACTACAAGTTGGCCCTTGACTGCTATCACACCTGATGTTAAGTGATGATGCAATCTAAGATGGAAGCGGGCTAACTTGTCAGGAGTAGGATGATATTCACACTCCTTCGGTTTCTACACGACATTGTACCGGAACGCTAAATCGCTTGGCAGTACGTATTTGTCGGTAGGGCGGTAACTAGCCACGACGAAAGCCTTCCACCAGCCAGACCAAGACAAATTGAGAAAAATCTCAATCTGCCCCGCCGGGAATCGAACCCGGGACCACTGCGCCACGGAGGTCGTCAAATTAAAAAGTGTTAATATTATACAAACGATAATTAACCCCTAAGAACAAATAGTCAAAGTTGTGCCATATATTCTTATTACTTTTCGAGAAATGAGTGATGTATGAGTAGACAACGTCTGTCGTATAATATAGATAGCGATTTACTTCCACCTAGTGTTGCCGAACCTTTGATAGTATTACTATCGATGTTTAACCGTAAAAATCAGTTAAAATATCAATAGAACTATCGATTTCGAGTTGAAGATTATTATTGTTTCTATAGTCATCTCAGTCAAAAGTCTTATAGCGAAAACTTCCACGAATATCTTAAGAAACTTTGATTAGCTGTTAGATTAAGGGTCAGATGACGGTCGGTCGGAGAAGGTGGTAATTCATGAAACGGTGCGTATTGTTAACAGGTTCTTCACTCTGGAATCCTGATCACTTGCTTGAACCCTCAAGCCTTGTACAGCAGTGATTCGCCTTTTTTATGTTTTATGTTATCGTTTTTATGAGTATCGTTTATAAAAACAAGACGTGTGGTACTCGGAGAGTGCCGCGGTAAAGCTATTGCATCGAAGTTAAGCAACATCGGGCGCGGTCAGTACTTGAACGGGTGACCATCTAGGAACACCGCGTGATGTTGGCTTTTTTAAATTTATATATATCGAATTAGAGATATCGATATTTCCACAATTACTGGACTATCGATAGACTATCCATGGTCTATCGATCGGCAGCTCTATCCCACCTTGCTATTCAATGTTTTGCTTTGGCACATGTGAATCATGAACAGAACTTGTACCCAAATAGAAAACCCGGTATTAGCAGTAATGCTTCCATCGCGTGACCGGGAACGAATCGCAACTGATGCGTAATGGAGCGGCATCACCACGTTCTCGGGAAAACGCTTATATCGTACTTAAAGAAATTGACGTGTAATTTTCCGAACTAATGTAAATCTGATTATTTCTGAGGATACTGTAATATTACTGTTTCGTGTGTAGCGCTAAGAAATTGTTAACTGTTTTGATTTGGTTTATGTTATGTTGAATAATACGAATATAGCAGATTATGAAACGGTTGCGTAGTAGACGTTATTATAACTCAAGTACGTTTTGTAAAATGAACGAAGTAAGTTTTATAATGAGAGAGAGAGATGAGAGTTGAAACACAAAGTTATGCTATTACTTAGCATTGACTTAGATTAACTTGATTTCATACAAAAGAAAAATATTATTAAATAAACAATTCCTATCACGTGGGTGACCACCAACTATAAATATAAATTCGTAGAATAATCAAAACAACTTAATAGTCAAGAACTTAGTAACAAAACCAACTGATTCTAAGATAGAATTTACGAAAATTACAACGGCTGGAGAAACATAATAAGCGAAACTGCTTTAGGCGCGATAGGGAATAGTTAATTAAAAGAAGATTCTCCAGAGAAAATGTTTAAAACATGAAAGTTGGTATTTCACCTTTTCTTTTTATATAGTTTTAAGTATTAATATGCCCCATCTAAAATGAGACTTAATGGGTCAAAACTTGACCGGGGAAGTAAAACCAAACAAGTGTTTCTACAACTTACTAGTAAATATGTTCCAATTCGGAGGGTATCATTGTTACTTAAATTAAAGAACATGAAGCTACAATTCAAGGAGCATAATTTAGTGCAGTTAGACGATAAATATTTTCCAGAGTTCCATTTATATTATTATAAATGTCACTCTGGAAAAACGCACCTAAAACGCCCTAAAAAGTAAAAAATAACTGTGTCATTTAGTAGCTTTAATTTACTTAAGTATATCTATGAAGTCGGTGCCAGCCAAGTTTAAGCAACATTTATTTTACGTATTAAAGCAGTTTGTGGGTTCTAGGTAACGTCCTTAAAGTAGAAACCTTGGCTGGCACCGACTCTTAGATATGCTTAAGTTAATTAAAGCAACTAAATGACACAGTTATTTTTTACTTTTTAGGGCGTTTTGGGTCGGTTCTATTTTTATTTAAAAATTTTTGTTTCTTACTTTTTAGTGATTTATCGCCACGTATCGCATTCGTACTATACTGTCATAGTATATTATACGGCACTAGTAGCCAAAAAGCTACCGATACCGAGACAAAAACCGAAATCGCCTCCAAAATTTGATAACAATGGGACCACCTTAAATATATTTCCTTTCTAATAAAAAAAGAATTATCAAAATCGGACAACTCTGTAAAAAGTTATGCGTGGTCATACATAGAAAAAAAATATATATACGTGTCGAATTGAGAACCTCCTCCGTTTTTTTTTCGTCGGTTAAAAAAGCATGATTTACTTTTAATTCCTATCCAATTGTTACAGTTTTAAAATACTATTTACCCACAAGAGAGACATAACTTTTGACACGGGAACCTTAATAAGGTATTACGCATATTCAGAGCTGCAAACACTTAATATCATAGCGATACTACGGGAGTAATGATCATTATCGTTCGACCGCACTCGCGGCACGAGAATATTATGTTATAGCTACTTGTAACATGAGCAGGTACTACTTTTCAGTACCCACTCACCTATTTACGGGTTGGATTTTAAAATACTACTTTTTAAGTAAAGAATACAAATCAATTCTATTCTATACTAGCGGTCGCCTGTGTCTCCATTCGCGAGAAATTTTGTTTTGTGATAGTTGTTTTTTGACGATCTCCGTGGCGCAGTTGTATGCGCGGTGGGATTTATAAAATGGAGGTCCTGGGTTCGATACCCGGCGGGGCAGATTGAGATTTTTCTTAATTTGTCTTGGCCTGGCTGGTGGGAGGCTTTCGCCGTGGCTAGTTACCCTACCGAAAAACACGTACCGCTAAGCGATTTAGCGTTCCAGTACGATGTCGTGTAGAAACCGAAAGGGGTGTGGATTTCATCCTACTTCTCACAAGTTAGCTCGCTTCCATTTTAGATTGCATCATCTCTTAACATCAGATGAGATAGCAGTCAAGTCAAGAAAAAAAAAAGTAGCCAATGACCTTTCTCAGGCTCTAGAGTAACACTGTGTCAAGTTTGACTTAAATAGGTTCAGTAGTTTAGACAGAAATACTTTCGGGTTTTGGTTCATGAAACTGCATATAATTACACTTAACATCATAGTTATACTACGGGATTAACACGAGAATATTATATTATAGCTACTCGTAATTTGATTACTACTTTGCAGTATCCACTCACCTATTTAAGGGTTGGGTTTTTTTATATAAACATATCATTCAATAAAATTGCTTTTTGAATTTATAATTATTACAGTTTAGCATAATAATTGGTTTTTAAAATTTACTTACTGGATAAAATAACCCAAATAATCATAACTAATTGTTTTTAGCTAGGGGTTTAAAACGCTATTTACGCTCTTTTTATTAACATAAAATTTAATTTAGCAGGAGTGGCATTTTATTTATTTAAATTGCTTGTTCTATATCACTATCATTTAGTAACAAACAATGCGTTTAGTTTTTAAAACTTACCTTGAGTTTTTTGAAAATGGGTTCTTATAAACATTTTGAAAAGGATTTTTTGTGTCAGTAAGATCTATTAACTCCTAAGGTTCACAGTGGCTTAAATAAATGTTAATTATATATGTAAATATATCATATACCTATAGGTATATGATAGGCTTATATGTTAAATAATAATTTAAGTTTGATTTAAATTATTATCTAGTCTCTTGCCTAATTATATGTATTTATTACCAAAACAAACGTATGCATACATGAATATTTCATAAACACGTATTATAATAATACAATTATTAGCTCTGATAATATCAAAACACGTCATCCGTTAACTCAAATCATGCATCATCGTATTTGTGTAACTAATGTTAGTACATATTCATCAATATAAGTTCTTTATTTTTATTACATACTAGCGTACCTGCCCAGGATTCGCACGGCTGCAATGCTGGTATTAAAGTATACTAAACAACGCACGCTCCGCGCTACCCCCAAAGGCTATGTTCCTACATTTTGAATCAAATGTATCTGGAAAATATTCACTTAAATTACATGCTGTAAAGGGCAATAGTGATCTATATTGAATGCACAAAGTATTTAAGAAACTTAAGTTAACAGTTAAGTTAAAAGTTAACAGTTAACTAAACTGGATAAGGATTAACACAGTATTGCTTAAAATCGCTTCGTAAATAAGCCATTTCTTTTGATTGTAAGAAAAAGATAAAAAAATGGTTATTGTGTGTTATCCATAAGAGATAGACATATACTATTACGGACTTTTTTGTTGGCCTATTTAAGGTGTACAATACTGTAGAACATTAATTTTATATATCTTCTAGGGTTTAGACAGCGTTTGCAATGTAAGCGCAAAAATGCGGTACTTTACGGCATCACATCAGAAACCTCTAAAATTATCAGTTTTTCGCTACTACATTGTGCATGTATTATACACATAAACCTTTCTGTTGAACCACTCTATCTGATAAAAAAACCGCATGAAAATTGGTTGCGTAGTTTTAAAGATAAAAGCGTACATCCGGACAAACATAAAAAACGACTTTATTTTATACTATGTAATGATTATATTTAATAGAGACGAATATCTTAGCATTCCATGGGTTCACCGTGCGGGTGTAGGGTCCATCGCGTGGCTGAGAGAAAAACTCCGAACAGAGCCCGAGATATGTGACACGGGTGTAGATTTAAAAGAGTACTCTTAGTGACAGCCGTCAACACTCACCTCCTCTGTTCAAGTTATTCTCCCTGCCCAGCCAAATTCGGAAGGACCCTACTAGAGCAGCTTTGGACACTCGCTCCAATATGGAACTTACTGCACTTCTAATAAGGCCAAGATATTTTAGCAGGTTATAGAGAGACTTCGCTGGTATACCCCTCGCACCCACTTCTACCGCGTATAAACTTACCACATAGCCATTTTTAGTTAGTTCATTAGTAAGGTCATAATATTTATTCACTTTGAATGGTCTTTACGGATGTTTGTTTCCCACATATATTAAACAAATTAGTCCGTAAAAGAACGAAATGGATATAGTGTTTTGTAGTCCTAGTCCGCCTATTTTTTGTAGCGCCGTAAAAAATCAAGAATTTAATATTTTTTTTATCGACTACAAGTCTAAGATGGAAGCGGGCTAATTTGTTAGGTGTAGGATGAAATCTACACCCCTTTCGGTTTCTACACGACATCGTACCGGAACGCTAAATCGCTTGGCGGTACGTTTTTGTCGGTAGGGTGGTAACTAGCCACGGCGAAAGCCTCCTACCATCCAAATATAATATAGATATAGTAATCCTTGTTTTTTATGTTTTCACTTAATTACTTCTAAGGAGTCGGGTTTTTGATTTTGCAATATTCATTTTAATTCATAATTTGTAGTGATTATAAATACGCAGACAGATAGGTAAAAATGTTTCAAAATTAGTTGTGATGGTTATAAACATTATGTAACATCTGTGATGCTGTCTTGTGCCTAGGAGTGCTTATGCCAATAGTCCCAGTGATTAGTCTAAAAGAAAAAATAGTCGATTAGGTAAGACGCATGTGAACCCAAGACCTCTCAGATACATTAACTGAGAATGCATAGGGGTTTAAAATTCAGGCATACATAAGTGAAATAGATGGTGTAATAATGTAAAATAGAGCACAGCAGCCAGGTTATACTGCAACATAAGATAAATTAACAAAGCCTGGAAGGTAAGCCTAAATTAATGCATAACATAAAGTTATTCTATGTAGAATATTAGTTCAGCATCGTATTAAAAAGAAGAATATTTATTTTTGCTACAAGTACTTTGCAAATTAAGCATTATACAAAAAAAATAAAATGGCATACAGTCACGTGTTCCTTATGATTGCATCTATACATCAATAATCGTACCAGAAATTAAAAACTTTGATAAGAAAACAATTTACTAAAATCCATGGCTTAAGCAAGGAAAGGCAAATACCAGATATAGTGATGAATATCATAACTTAGAGCTTTTTGAAACACAGGAAATGTTCTCTTCATGAATGCATTCTAGCACGGGCTAACAAATTTTCAGAAAATTTATAAGGTACCATTAAACCTAAAAAAATGTCAGACGTACACCTTACGTTTTACAACAATAAGAAGAAAAACTATTTAGGGAATTTATTTTAAAAAAAAGCATTTGTTTTTTATTTAAGTTACCAGTATACCTACACAACAACAGTGCAGATTTAATAGAGTCTGTTTTTTAGAAAAAAATACTTCCCAAGTTGTCCGATGAACTGAAGATAAATGCAAGTGTTCAGTCAAGTGTCCACGTGATAAATGGTCGAGATCTCGAAACAAAACGCTCACCTTAAATCCCTGACCGAGCTATTAACAAGGAATCTTGCTAATCGGAATTTTATTATAATTATTTAACCCTCTTTTGTTATGCCTCTAAATTCTAGAATATATTTTTGGCATCGTAACATTTGTCGGTTTCGGTGGCGCAGTGGTATGCGCTGTGAATTATAAGATGGGTTTCATTCCTAGTTGGGCCGATTGAGATTTCCTTAATTGGTCCAGATATGGCTAGTGGAAGGCATCGGCCGTACATACCACCATACCAGCAAAGATGTACCGCTACGATGTCGTGTAGACACCGAAAGAAATATGGATTTCATCCATCTTAGATGGCATCATCACTTAACATCAGGAGTGATTGATGTCAAGATCTAGCTGGTAATAAACTATAAAAATTGTAGCTCGAGTATCTTGTAGGTTTGACCACCATTTAACTAATAAAAATTTTAACAAAAAATAGAACCGACTCAAAACGCACTAAAAAGTAAAAAATAACTATGTCATTTAGTTGCTTTAATTTACTTAAGCATATCTATGAAGTCGGTGCCAGCAAGTTTAAGGAACATTTATTTTACGTAGTAAAGCAGTTTGTGGGTTCTATGTAACGTCCTTGAAAGTAGAAACCTTGGCTGGAACCGACTCCTAGATATGCTTAAGTAAATTAAAGCAACTAAATGACACAGTTATTTTTTACTTTTTAGTGCGTTTTGAGTCGGTTCTATTTTTTGTTAAAAATTTTTATTTCTTACTTATTAGTGATTTATCGCCACATAGCGTACTCGTACTATACTGTCATAGTATATTATATGGCACTAGTAGCCAAAAAGCTACCGATACCGACTCAAAAACCGTAATCGCTGTAAGCGTGCCTCCAAAATTTGAAGAGTTCCTTCAATTTCCCCAGGATCCTAACAAGCGGACAATGGGACCACCTTGGATGTATGCCCTTTCTAATAAAAAAAGAATTATCAAAATCGGACAACACTGTAAAAAGTTATGCGTGGTCATACATAAAAAAAAAATATACGTGTCGAATTGAGAACCTCCTCCGTTTTTTTTCGTCGGTTAAAAACCAATGAAGTCAATAAATAGTTCCAATCAGAGTTCAAATATAAAACGAACTTTTCAAATTCGACTCCCAGGGATGTGATAAAACAAACGAACTTTTCAGCTTTATTGCGTAGCTTTTCTTATTTACGAATTATAAAATTTTGTATTGGTTTGGATAGCAGCATCATAAAACTAATGTCGTCAGCACAAAACGTCACCAAATTTGCCAAATTGCCAAGGACAAATGGAACAAATAGCTTTTATGCATATAAAAAATAAAAGTATCAGTAATTTCTGTTTTTGACTATAAGGTTTGTTCCTGAGGAAAATTACAGGAAATATGAAGATTAGACCCACCACGTTAATCCAATATGAGTTGGCGGGCTTTCACTTCAATTTCATTGCAATGGAGCAAATGATTTAGGACCGTAAATGAAACAAACATACAAATAACAACTTTTATTTATATAAAAGATAAAAAGTAATAGTATTTTCTGGTTGTCATAACAAGGAATTTTGTGGGGAAAATTACAAGGTTGGCTTTTAAATTGCTCCATAAAGGCCTGCTTACCTACACGACCCTTTATTCTTGCGTGACTAAGAGTTTGTAAACTTTTCTTACATGAAACCTATTATTAGTTATTATTTTATTGATAAATTTAGGCGGTGAAATTTATCCGATTTTCGTTTTTGTCACGAAAGTATTTACCACAAACTGGCGCCTGCGACTTCGATTGTATTATTGTTAAAATGTTTGAAGAATTGATTTAAAACTTAAAGATTCTATGTATAATTCCTAGCTCAGGCTAGAATAATAAGAAAGCCACCTATTCAATATTTAAATAATTAGGTTTTTACAAAATTTCAAGTTCTTTTATTTTCAATTAGGCTTTTAGGCTTGGGAAAGTTTTAAATTGTCAAGTTTTACTATATTTAGTACTACACCACAAGTTCGGAAGGCCGGCATAGATTTACACCAGGTATGTGTTTTTTGTATTAACCCAATAAAGTTGCAATTATGGCCAGTTATAATGCCCCGAAATGCGTTAGCAAATAGACAAGCAGGTTAGGCTAGACAGTACACAGTAGTGAATTCAATTCGCGGATTAAGTAAATTAAAATATTTGAAACTTGTTAAACTTGCATGTGAAAGCTTTGCCTGATAACGCAAGTCTAGTGCTGAAGCTCAGTATATTATTATTTCTATTTCTTAGCCCGACCCCAAAGTTCGATTTTGAACCTAGGACCGGATCAAGAGGTCAATAAATAAGCTTGTCTATTGTATTCATATCGCAGCCGCAATTTCAACTGAGTAATCCAGGGTTTGCTTAATGAGCCAACCGTTATCCAGCAGATTTAACTTACAGCCTAGTTAGTCCTTGCTTTGATTTTTAAGCTTTTTGGCCTCTGAATGTTTTGCGGGATTAACCTTTAAACGTGTATGAAATATTCAGGAAAAGGGTTCAAAGTGAATGTTAAAATATTTATTTAATTTTATCCACTTTATAAATTTCGTAGCTATTTTAGACTCATTACGTGTGAAATTTTGGTAGTAGGTAACTTTTTGAGTGAAAGTTTGAAGTTTTTGTCTTGTAGCAGATTTAAGTAACAACAATTTTTACTTTCATATATTTTCAACAATCCACATGGCAGTAGTCTTGTTGTAAGGTACAGTATTTTAACACTTTTCCTATATGGCTTTCATCAGGTTATCGTCATGTGGAACAGTAATGTCAACAATCATTGCGCGGCGCACTGATCGATCGATTATCACTATACTAGATTTATTGGCTATCAGTGATAATCGTTCGATCCACGTATGCACGCAGCGCACTGCTATTTTCAAAAATTGACGGTGGGTCATACGTCTAGTAAGGAATCTCAAAATCGACAAGGCAACAATGAAGAGCAAGTTGCTGGTGGATTATCTTGGATACTTGATTATGTTTGTGCATGCAATCGCCGTTAGCAAGATGAGAACACCCAGAAACTATATGTCTGAGGGACTCCCTGTGACAATGACACGCTCGACATATTACGTATGTCTAGAGTACCTACACACTTTCATAATATATTTCCGGAAGTTTCTCGTTACAATCGTTATCGAATTGAATCTTAGTTGTAGAAGGGCATTGTGTATTTTACGCGAATAATATAGGCGTCTGCTAGTTTTTTAATGCAGAGGCACAGGGGCGAAACATCCCAAAATCCCAACTACAGGCTTAGAATTTTTACTGGAAATTACTTAGAATAAAAACTCAACATCATTTAATATCATTTTAATCTGACCTACGAGGCAGTTTACAATACGAGTATGAGGTAAAAAACCATAGAAAAATACCATAATTTTGTACCAAACTAAATTCTACCATTCCAAAGGTTATTTACCGTTGTATTACACTGCTGCATTATACTATTACATTATAATAGAGTTGGTACGATTTATTATGCACCGCCGCGCCATTGTGTAGTAGGTAGGTGGGTAGGTAGGTACCTACGCGTGTTCGCCTTCATCGCATTCCTAAAACAGGGTGGAAGGAAGGTGCATAATATAAAGCACCATGTAAATTTTCTTTCCATTTTCAAGTTATAGGAAAATAATTTTGTTACTTGCATGTTAGTTAAAATTTTACCTTTTGTTAAATTACTTGTAACAATTTCTTTTTGTAGCGCTAGACTACGATTTTACGTCATGAAATGTCAATATGGAATGTTTATTATAAGAACCACAATACATAGAAAGAATGCCTAAGTATATCGATTTCTACGTAATTTGGTATGTACTATTCTTATTTTATTATAAAGGGTAAATATATTATCCTAACTAATATTATAAATGCGAAAGTAACTCTGTCTGTCTTGCTTTCACTCTACAACTACTGAACCGATTTAAATGAAATTTGGTACACAGTAAGTCTAGAGCCTGAAAAAGGCTACTTTTAATTGCGGAAAAAGGGTTGTAAGGGGTTAAAAGGGGGATGAAATCTTGTATGAAAGTATCGTCATTTTGAAAGCTTAAGACCTATTTCTTAGGCAGTTGATTAGATATTAATAAATATGACATTCAAAGCTTAGAAAAATTAGGCTGCCGTAATAACTAATTCCACGCGGACTTAGTCGCAGGCAAAACTAGTATTAGCTTGTAAAAGGGGATTTTACCAAACTTTAAGGACATTACCTCAAACCCACAAAGTGCTTTGCTGCTTCGTTAAAAAACTTTCCATACTTAGATGACACCGATTTTATAGTATATGGTTGGCTAAATAAATTAAGTAACTAAATGACACAATTATTATTAATTATGGTTTTATTTTTTGTTATAAATTGTTTGGATTGTTCTTTAATTCCTCTACGCTCAAATTATACCTACATTGAATGTATCATTAGCCTATTTTGATAGTCTATTACAGGTTCATATCTCTCTTCTCTTATAGGAGAGAGTATAATTAGAGCATAGACTCACCACGTAGCTCCAATGTGGGTAGGTGATAATGTTTCAATTGGGTATTTGACACTAATCAGAATATTAGAATTTAAAATTATTTTTTGCAACTTTATTCTATAACAAATAAAATTTGATAAAACTAATTAAATTCATCAAATAAATAAAGAGTTACAAGCATTTGAATATTTCTGATTAGACGGAGACAGCCATACTATGATGTGACGTCACACCACAGTATCGCCATAGTGGCTTAGTACAAATTTTCGTTTTGCGAGAAAAGGACAGAAGACGCCTACTCCAAACATTTAAGTGTAACTTTGCAGATCTTTATCGGATTTCTATTATTTTTGCAACATACGTTATTATTTTTATCCTAGTTTATAATAAACTAATAAAATAAATTGAGTCAAATACCCATTTGTACCATTACTGTTGATTTTAACAATAGCCGGTATGACTGCTTAGCGTGCTCTCCGGGGCTTATAGACTTCGCAATTCCGGACTAAGAACTTTTACTGCTAATTTAAAAAAATACTTAATTTTTATAACTCTACCAAAACCCAGGCTCTTGTGACCCGAAGCCACAAAGGCCGACTATAGGACTAAGGAGGGTTGTATGTGAACAAAACAAATGAATTCTGTGTTTTGGCAACGTTTTTCGTAATCCCTACCCAGTACTAGCTTCTCCCATTCAAGAAACATTTAAAGTGACATCAAGATAATAATTCATTTTTGCGGACGACAAGTATATTTTGGCTGGCTTCCAAAATTATGAACCTACGGGCCCGTGCTAAGGCATGGCCTGAGGGGAATTAGTCCAAAATAAAGCTGCAAATATTATGTAAAACACATACATGAAATATGTAGCGCGGTATAATTTTTCTCGGAGATATGAAAATAAGATTGATATCGAGGCTCGAAAAATGACACGAATTTCATGAAACACATTTTCGTTGTAACCGCAGTTGCAAAATATTTCACTGTGATACGGGTTTGAGCATTCTTACTTGTAAACGATAGGTGTGGATATTCTATTTTGGAAAACTGGTACGGATGTGTTAGTTAGGTGGCAAGACTTCAAGGCCAGAACAGGAGGGAAATTCACCGTTGACTGCACAACGGCGAAGTATGCGCAGTGGATTTATAACACGGAGTCCAGGGTTCGATTCGCGGCTGGGCCGATTAAGATTTTCTAAATTGATCCAATGGAATTTGAAGATGGGAGTGGACAGGCATAAAGTCTGTGGAGAAACTATTCTGCCTAGCCATGGGCAAGGAGAAGCTCACAAAACTGACCGCTGACATTCAGTAATGGAGAACTTGAAGAAGAATTTGGTCCTGGCTAAATTTAATAGCACTTTTGAGTCGTCAAATTAATTTTTTTCTCAACATCGTAAAGAACGAACTGGTATAGTCAATTATAAATAAATAATAATAAATATTATAGGACAATTACACACATCGCTATATAGCCCCAAAGTAAGCGTAGGTAGCTTGTGTTATGGGTGCTATGATAACTGATGAATATTTTTATATATATTATACATAAATACTTATAATATATAGATAAACACCCAGACACTGGAAAACATCCATGCTCATCACACAAACATTTTTCCAGATGTGGGAATCGAACCCACAGCCTAGGACGCAGAAGCAGGGTCACTACCCACTACGTCACTCGGCCGTCGAATGGTACTAGTTCGTTCTTTACAGCTCGCATACAATAAGTCATAGAGCTTTATGGATAGAGTAAAACACCTTGACAATAAATCTCTGGTTGCCATAACTCGGCAATAATATAACGAAGTGTTCGAGATAGTAAAGGTTAAACGTTGGCGTATAATAGGTCTCACACAACAAAAGTTATGAGGAGGCGCCTCGCTTGCCGTCGCCTGCTGTGGTATAAATACTGACTGAAGGAAACATAACCTGCATACCGGGCAGCTTGCCACACGAACTTAGCCGCTTCGCAGGGTCGCGCTTGTGTTTAACTAGCTGAGCCCTGCGGTTTCACTTGTATATGATCTCCCGCATTGGCCTAACACCGGAAGTTTGTTTTGTTGAACAAACAGACAAGTCTTAAAGGCCTATCTCAGTCACAGAAGAAACGAAACGTGAAGATCGACAACTAGAATTTATAAAATTCATCTCTATTTTCAAATCATTGAAGGAATTTGGTATCGACGCTTGATTTCATTTTTGGATAATACTAAGGCCTGTGTGCACCAAGATTTCGGTTATCATAACCAACGGTTAACATAAGCTAAATATAAATTTACTGTTCACGACAACCCGTACGCCGGTTAAGGACGTAAACCGGGCGGTTATCTTAACCGAGCTTACGTCCTTAACCAGCGTACGGGTTGTCGTGAACAGTAAATTTATAGTTCGCTTATGTTAACCGTTGGTTATGATAACCGAAATCTTGGTGCACACAGGCCTAAATATTACAACTATAAACTTTGTAAATATTACAACTAACAACACATCACTAAAGTAAATAATGGGAAAATAGAGATTTATTGTTAGGAAAATGATGCTGCGTCGCTTCGATATCGCGATTCGTATGCTGCTCTATTCTGTGGAAATTTTATACAGAGTTTATCACTATAGTCTTTGCAATCAAATAGTATTTAAATCGGTTAAAAATAGTCTCTTTAGCTTGTTAAATAAGTTAGTAGAACAACACATACTAGGAGAACTCGCCTGCAGGTACATGTGACCCAGTTGTACGGATATTATCAAATAGATGCTTACCAAAGTGAATTATTGCATAGTTGACGGACTATGGCGTGACGTGATATGTACAAATTCAATTTCTCCTTGCCTTCAGGGTGTAAGTGTATTGACCCCGATCTTAATCTAAAACGACTAGCGTGCTTACTGATAACAATACAGTCATAAATTTTACCTTTTATGGCATTAGCGAGAGTTATAATAGAAAGCATCATTTATTTTAATAATTTCTTTCGATGAGCATAATTGATGAAGCGATCATAGAATTACATAAAAACTATTATATACGAGGGCGAATCAAATATAAACGAGACTTTTGGTCTTTCGGGCACAATAGTAGAGGGACAACGTTCCCGCTTCGTTTGGTGATGGGCAGGTTTATCAGAAGTGAGGGGAAGCATGTGAGCCCAGCCCCGCGATCCTCTCAGTATTCACCGTGACGATGTCGGAGCAAGAGGTACCCTCGTCGATTGCGCAACGTGTTATAGTCAAGTTTCTCGCTGCAGAAGGCGTAAAACCGTCCAAAATCTTGAGGAGATTGACTGCCCATTTCGGGGAAGAGACACTGTCGCGAGACAGAGTATTCGCATGGCATAAACAGTTCGTGGGTGGTCGTGATCGTCTTGAAAATGAGAGCCATGATCGCAGACCCCACACCAGCATTACAGCGAACAAAATCATCTGTATTGGACGGCTTATTGAAGGTGACAGACGTCTGACCACTTCTGAAATTGCAAGTGAAGTCGGGATATGTTATGGGAGCACTTACTTCATACTCACAGAGGAGCTTGGGTACTATAAGGTGTGTGCCAGGTGGGTACCTCCTTTCTCACAGCAGAACAGAAATTGAATCGACTTCAGGTGTGTGAGCGTCTTTTGGCACGATTTTGGGAAGAAGAGGACCCATTTTTGACTCACATCATCACCTGTGATGAAACTTGGGTGCACCACTACACCCCAGAGTCCAAACAAGCGAGTATGGAGTGGAGAAAAAATGGAGAACCAGGACAAAGCCAAGTCACGACTGTCGGCTGGCAAGGTTTTGGCTACGGTTTTTTTTTACCAGCGTGGTTCGTTGCACCTCGATTTTTTGCATGAGCGCAGAACAATAAATGCGGCCTACTGCAGCGCCATTTTCACTGAGGTCCGACTTGCATATCACCGCAAAAGACTAGACCTACCGATGAGGGAAGTGGTTCTTCTCCATGACAATGCTCGCCCCCACACAGCAGCCTTGACCAGGGAAAAATTGGAGCAACTGAGGTGGGAGACACTGGACCACCCTCCTTACAATCCAGACCTGTCACCCTGTGACTTTCATGTGTTTGGTCCTCTTAAGAAGGCTTTGGGGGGCCAAAGATTCGACAATGATGCTGAGGTGGAAGCCTACGTGCGCAATTGGCTAGAGACACGACCTGCATCTTTCTACATGGAAGGTATTGGGAAGCTGCCTATCCGCTGGGAAAAATATGTTTCTAAAGCAGGAAATTACGTAGAAAAATAAGATATGTACTTTTTAGCATTTAAAATAAAAATATTTTTTTTAAGTCTCGCTTATATTTGATTCACCTTAGTAATGTAAATTTTTTTATCTAACCTAAACAAAATTGTATAATCTTGAATTGAAAAAAAAATCTACTGATCTTTTCGGTTAAGTATCAACAAATTTGTAAACAGTAAAATGAAGATTAAATAAAAAAATTAAAACATTATTTTACTTTTTTACAGCATCATCAACCGTCCAGTTACCATCAGATGTGTTTCTAGCCTACATATTATGAAGTGTAACCAAAGAAGATACAGATCTGAAATTCAGTGACCTGAAATCTGAATAAAGTTAAGTTACTCGTAAAGTATCAAACAATATGTGAACAAAGCTGTTGTACATTAAACATACTGTTCTAAAAGCATTTGAAAGTCTTACTCGGCGAGAGCTCATTCACGCTCGCAACTTGTACATCCAATTTCGCACTCTTGTAGCATAAGTAACTATTACATACAGAAGTTACCATGTCAAACATTGCTACCCTAGGGAATATAACATTCATCCCTACACTTCGTAATAATAAACAGTTACTTGTGAAACATGCATGTTTACTCAGAGAATCCGCTTTCGTTATTAATCTTGTTTATTTCTTGCTTTAGGTATAAATTAACATTTTTATCCATTACTACTTAGCCCTGGCTTTAAATCGCTCCTGATGGTAAATATCTATAATATAAGATAAAAGCGGTCTAACGTGTTAGGAGATAAAATCCTCACCCCTTGCGGATTCTACACGATATCATACCGGAACGCTAAATCACTTTGCCGGTAGGTTGGTAACTAGCCACAAGTGAAGCTTCCCATCAGCCAGAGCAGGCTCAATTTAAACAATGTCGGCCAAGGGAATCAAACCCTGAATCTCCATCATATAATTTCAACTCGCATGCCACTGCGCCACAGAGGTAGTAACAAACTGACTAACAGGAAGTACTTACTACGAGGATGCTTACTTCTAGCTTCACGCGCATAAGAGCTTCATGGACCATGAAACTCTTAAAATTAGTAGATAGGTAATAAAATTCCTAATCAAAAGATTAGTCTTTTTTAAGTCAGATGAAAAAATGGGTCATAATATAAATAATACTATAGGTATAAATATTACTATAGGTATCTATTTCATGAATTATTTAAATTTTTACGACCTTCGTGACGCAGTGTTATGCGCGGTGGATTTATAAGACGGAGGTCCTGGGTTCGATTCGCGGCGGGGCAGATTGAGATTTTTCTTAATTTGTCTTGGTCTGGCTGGTGGGAGGCTCAAAGACGTACCGCCGAGCGATTTAGCGCTCCGGATGTAGAAACCGATAGGGGTGTGGATTTTCGTCCCACTCCTAACAAGTTAGCCCGCTTCCATCTTAGACTGCATCATCACTTAACATCAGGTGTGATAGCAGTCAAGGGCCGACTTGTAGTCAATAAAAAAAAATCCACTAGTTTCATATTAAATAGATCTGGAAATTTTATTATAATTTGCCTTATTAGTTTACTTAGAGTTCTATTTTATAACGTACTCAAGCCTTCCTAGAATATCTATACTAATATGCATTATGTGCAGTGCGTTTGTTCAGTGTTCAAATCCATTTATTCCGCCAGCATCCGGCTACAATGCACCCATTGTTCTGATTCAATACTACCTGCTGTGTGCAACGCTTCGAATCTCAACTTGGCCAGTACACCAACCAGATGTGAATATACGATAGATCCTTGCCAAAAGCCCTTTGCTCTAGTTCTTTAATAGTATTTGCCTGAATTTTAATATGTGATGTGGAACGTATATATATGTATATGGTATTTTCTAACCTTTTTTTTTCTCCGAGACGAATCTCTTAACTGCCGAGTCAGCACGGTACCGCGTGGCATCCTATAATGAGGTTTAATTTTTTATTTATTTTCCTGTGCTGTGTGAAACATATGGTATATTATCTGCTTCGACTTGGCCATTACACCAAACAGATGTGAATACACGATAAATCCTTGCCAAAAGACCTTTGCCCTAGTCATTTAATAGTATTTGCCTGCATTCTAGTAGAAGTATCTATATCTGGGTTGGATTGAAATTATTTGAAAAACAAGGCTTATTTTACTTACCTCAGAGTTTATTTTATTATCTTTGTAAGGCTTCGAATCTCGACTTGGCCAGTACACCTAACGGATGTAAACACACAATAGATCCTTGCCAAAAGCCTTATGCTCTAGTTTGTTCATAGTATTAGCCGGAATTTTAGTTCCAGATTTGGAGTAAAATTATTGGCAAACGAGGTTTAACGCCTTATCTCAGGGTTTATTTGTGTCTGTCCTGTATGCAACGTCTCAAATATCAACTTGGCCAGTACACCGTAAAGATGTAAACAAACGGTAGATTCTTGCCAAAAGATGTTTGCCTTAAATCTGGAAGATTTTGAAGTGAAATCATAAACAATGAGACTTAACACCTCACCTCAAGTTGAAGATATTAGAACGGGTTTATGTCCCTGCATGGCAACAATATTATAGTCTAATAGACTATTTTACAGATTGCAGATCAGATTTATTAAAAGATCTCTCTAATGTACTCGTGTATGCGCCGTCTTAGAAAGGAGAAGTCGTGAGTTCTATTTCCGGATCTGTTTAATCTAGAAATATGTAAATGTGACTCAGCTTCATTTACAACTTTATGTTCTCGAGTTATGTTTATATTAAAGCGAGGTGGGCGGGTATTATGTTTATATTAGAGCGAGGTAGGCGGGTATTATCTAAGGAATTTCAACAAGATGTAAATAAAACACGTAAAAAATTAATACAAACTATTTTATTGTTTTACTGATCAGCGATAGTGGTCCGCATTTAACTAAATTGACTTATAATTTATTATAATATATTACGTAAAAGAAGTAAATATTAAAATATAATTTTAACAAATTGCAATTAATCCGGAAAGATACTCGTACATATCTTATTTTAATGGACTTATAAGAAGACAAATAATCTCAATTTTATGTTTTGCATTTGATATGTACATAAATTTCTTTAAGAACTAAGTATATTAATAATTATATGAGGATGAGATATGTTGTTAATTGATTTTATTGATAAAATTGGAAAACAAAGCAAACAAATACTCAAACGCAAATAAAATTTTAGTACAAGTACCTATTCGTACGTCTCGAGTCGAGTTTGCAATACAATTCTGTCAAAATAATAATTGACTCCGAACGTAGGTTTTGATTTGCCTTTCAGTATTCGGGCATCATTAACGCAAGTCATTCAGGAATTTTAGGGATCAATTATAACTTTGAATATTGGCCAAATAACTTTAACTTAAGCAAAAAATATTTCGCTATTAGCCTCTTTTATTTACATATACTTATTATATTAAACTCAGTCTATACTTACCATTAAACAACTATATAATACTATTTATTGAATACTTTGGTTTATTTCATATTATTTACTAGGTACTTTTACACTATAATTGATATTTGGTTTTTAAAAAAAGATAGGCTTTATATGTTAAAGCTTGTACTACAGTATTATTCGAAAGCTATTATAAGCGTTTCTATAATATTATGTAACAGTAACAAAATAATTTTTTACATGTCTTATCTTACTTATTTATAATTTTATTTTAACAAATAATAATAATTTAATTACACGAATCAACTCTCACTTATAACAGCAAATACTCAATAACGGAACTAGTTGTTGTCATAAGGTGAATGATTGAAAGTAAGAAGGGAACTTATTTTTGTACATATTGATCTAATACTACACATATAAATTATACATTTCTTGACCAAAAATTATTTTTATTACAAGGTAAGATTTTATACATTTTCGTACGTGCATCAACATAAGAGCTTACAGAAGCTTATGCAATGGTTACATAATAGGGTTCTTTAAAACTCGAGCAAATCTTAAAAATCGAACGAAATATTTTTTTCGAAGAGGTTTTATGATAGTTATGCTGGGTTATCGATTTTATTATAGTAACTAAGTTATGCTGATTCATACTTTTCTATATTATTATAACAAATTTCTAATCCGTATAAAGAAGGTCTGGATTTTACTGTAAACATAAATATAATTTAATCGGTATTTATATACAATATTCTAATCGAAAATTGTAATAAAACATGACAAAAATATTAAAAAAATATAAAAGCGTTTCTATATAATACACGAATTTAAATAAATCAAAAGCAATTATAATAAAAATAATTAGTTTGAATAACAGACATGTGATTTTTATATTCGGGGCATTAATTGGTAAAAAATATTATATTTTATATTCGAATCATCAACTTCATAAATACACCTTTATTCACTGTGACACACAAATTATAAACTGCAATTTGTGATGTAAATCTCGACAGCCCATACATTTCGTGCGTAATTAATAACATTATCATCGTTAATTAGAACACAGCGTATGTATTGCATTAAACTAACAAAAGATATTTTTAATACTAACCGTAGCTTTAAAAAATATGCAATTTTTTCAAAGAAACGAAAATTATGAAGAAGAAAAGATAAGTGGGCGAGAGTCGAATTTTAGACTTTTTGATTTAGTTCTGGCTGTGCTTTAAGCTCAAGTTGTGACAATCTTGTTTTAAGAGCCCACGCGGACAGGAAAGCGCTTTGGCATGGCGCAAAGGCAAAGGAGAGTCAGACTGTGTTGTTTGCAATATATATGCGCGTAGCTATGAAGTTATACAGGTAATTAACAGAGAACGTGGGACGCAGAACGCATAACATAAAACACCAGAAAGCTTTTGTCCACTGTCTCCTAAATTATATATCAGACCTTTATATAATGTCAGAGCCTGCTGATTAACTTCTCTGTTTTTCATACAATGCTTGCATTTTCTTTTGATAAAATAATGAGAATGAAATAAATAATTATTTCAATAACTAATAATAATTTCATTAAATTGTTCATTATTATAATTAATGAAAAATATGATTTAATATTGAACAAATAAATAACAAAAGGCATTACGATACTACTACCTTAATTAAGAAAATGAATAAAAATAACGAGTTATAACAAAAGTGATCCCTCGGTACTGCTTTGTTGAAGTCTTGTAATCTAAAATCTGAAAGAATTCCACAAATTAACTCCTTTTTCTACAAAGTGTACAATACATTAACAGAGAAATGCCTTTAAGTATATTTTAGTAAAATCATCGACAATAGGATCTTATTGTTTTACACAATAACTTTTCTTTAACATCGAGTAAACAATAGAGCTTTGCTTATTTTATTAAGCAACAAAATTCACTAGTATTTACTGCTTTGTGCTATCTTTTTTGTATAAAAAGAAAAGCAAACGAATGTAAACTAGGTATATCTTTTTTTACCAATAATTACCAATATTCCTCATAACCTCCAATCAGTCGTAAAGCATGTATCAGGAGTTCGAACTCAAATTCAAGAGGTGTAGGATTCCTGACCGAAGTGTATAAATAATACTGGTAATGTATACTGTATAAATAATTCAGTTCCAAATAGAAATTCTTTATAAACAAATTAAAAAACAAAAAGTAGAAAATCCCCATTTTAAAATATTTTAGCTTTGACAAGTATGAATTTTGTTAGCTATTATAAAATAACGATGTCAGAATTTCCAATATAATGAAAACACACACAACATTTGTCAAACATTTTTATCAAAAAATACCAATTAAATATAAATCCTACCTTGTGTACCAAATGGCGTGCTTTCCGAAGATTTTCCCGCCACTATATTTAGCTTTTGAATAGCTGAAACAAAAATGAATTTATAAAATAGAGAATTTAGAAAATATAAACAAAACAGACAAGTTTAAAAAATACCAACCATTTCTATTTTCCAGTGCCGGTGGTTGCATAGCTGCGAAAAAAGTAAAAATATAGAGGAATATGTCCAAAAATATATATATCTCTTTGTGACTTTAAAAAAAAATTTTAGCTATAATATCGCAAAAATTAATATGGATACTGTTTAAGTTAAAGTCTAAGCTAAACGTCATAAGTTTAAAAAATCCAAATTAATTTTAAATTATTGCATTTCGTTTATTAAGGTATGACAAATAGATGATAATTAAGTGAACAAAAAGTTCTAAATACACTAACTTCTTAATAAAATAAAGAAAATCACCCCGCCTTGAACAATCATCCCCAGGCAAGATAAAGAAGCCAGTTATTCAAGCAATACTTACGATATAACTTGATAGTGCCTTCGGTGTCACCCAAAGAGTTCTTGGACACACACTTGTATGAGCCATAGTCTGAACCAGTCACTCTTCGTATGGGCAGCCGAAGTATTGAACGATAGGAACCAGCAATTTTTTGCGGCTCCAAACCACCTCCTATGAAAATTATCCTTATTTGTAATTACATAAAAAAAATTAAATATCTTGGAAATCCATTGACAATCAGTTTCTATTTTTTATGTTTATATTAAAAAAAATAGTATAAAATCTATAAAAGTATATTTGGATTAGTTTTTCAAATCTCTATCTACCCTCAGCTTTTAAAGGTCACAATGAATTTGACTCCCAAAGTTATTCAGGCACGTCAAACTTTACCACTATTTTTTATGTTAGTGGTTAAAATTAAGACACGGCTACACGAATTCTAAAAGTCAACCATATGTTAAGAATCTCATAAACTACTGAGCATTACCAAATTTGTATCCGCCTATTTACGGCCCACTACAGGGCCAGGCCTTATAGGAGGGGGATATGGAGCGTAGACCCACCACGCTGCTCCAATGCGGGTTGGCAGGCTTAGGGTGATAATGTTTCATTTATTAACGATCACTATCAGATGTTGATGATAGTGACCGGGACCGACGGCTTAAGGTGCTCTCGTGTAACACCACCAACTTCCCGACTCTGGGCTCGGAACGTCCAGAAAATTTCAGAATAATTCCCGTGACCCGACCCAGCATTCGAACCCAGAACCTCGTGATCGAAGCCACATAGGCTAACCACTAGACCAACGAGGCAATTTGTATACTCTATCATAATACAAACGTCAATTGAGAAAGTCAAAAGGTCATTAAGTAAGTGGTGGATTTTAGTGTTTGGGCAAGAATTGCCCAAGCCATACTTCACCGCAATTTTCTACAAGCTATCAAATAATACTTATTGCAGCACGATCTAATTTAACCGTTGCCGAATATATAGCATCTGCTCGTGTATATCGATTTCGGAGCAGATCTCTATTTTCTTTTAGTTTTATTAACGTCGAATCTGATAGTCTTTCTTTGAAGATATCGACGAATCTTTTCAATGGACGCTAACAAATCTTATACAGTAGATAATAGATAAAGAAGTTACTTCCGATCTCAAAGTGAAAAGTTTTGTCGTGAATTTGTTGAATGAAAAGAAAAGCTGAATAGATTTCAAAGCCCTACTCGAAGGACTCAGGTCTCGAACCTAGGAACCTTGTGAGCCAAAACTGCATAGACATAACCATTGATTCACAGAGGCAGAGAAGCAGGCTACTTTAATACATAGATACTCGCTGGAAACTTTATTCAAACTCATTGGTAAACTCACTTGCAGCGATTCCAATTTTCTCATTAATATAAAGTAATTGATTGCATTTGCATTCACAATCATGATAGCGTATAATTTAATTCACTTAATATCCCAGTACAGTAAGTATATTTTTAACCGACTTCAAAAAAAAAGGAGGTTATCAATTCAACCCGTATGTATGTAATATTTCCAGAACTGTCCAGTTTTCGCATATGTTAGTCTATATCAGCGTCTGAACAAATGTGCCAAATTTCGAAAGTGTATGTATGTATGCATGTATTTATGTTTGTGGAGGCATATCTCCGGAACTACTAGTCCGATTTAAGTAATTATTTTTTTTGTTGTACTAGGTATTGTTCAACTTAGGGTACACTGCAAGTTTTATCAAAATCAGTTCAGTAGTTTTGAGACAGGGATTTTTTATGTTTTTATATTTGTGTTCGCATATCTCCGGAACTACAGGTCCGATTTAGGTAATTCTTTTTTATTGTACTAGGTATTGTTTAACTTAGAGAATACTGCAAGTTTCATTAAAATCGGTTAAGTAGTTTTTGAGATACGGGTTTTTATGCATAACTTTTCACAGAATAGTCCCATTTTGAAAATTCTTTTTTTATTAGAAAGGGTACACCTCCATAATGGTTCCTTAGTCATCATGTTAGGACCTGATGATGAAATGTAGCTTAAATCGAAAGAACTCTTGAAACTTCACAGGCACATGTGCAGCGATGCCGGTAGTTTATAAGTGGCTGGCGAATATTGGTACACATACTTTAGAACGAGTAGGTTTTACGTATGTTCGTTGTTGATAAACCACTAAAAAGTATGAAAAAGAAGATAAAGTCGGTGACATCTGTAAGCTTTCTACTTTAAAGACGATATCTAATTCACACAAAGTGCTTTGCTGCTTTGTTAAATAAACTTTCGTTAAACTTGGATGGCACCGAGTTTATAAATATGGTTGAGTAAATTAAAGTAACTAAATGACGCTTTTATTTTTTACTTTTCAGTGCGTTTGGAGTCGGTTTAATTTATTATTAAAAATTGTTTTATAGGCTAAGATCTAGCTACAATTTCGTGAAAGGTTAGAATTTGGGTATTGCGTTTTTCCTGCATTTCATTTTTCGACATTTTTCTTTCTTTATAGAAATACGCAAAGATATTTAACGTTACCATACGTTAACTTCCTTCTAACAGATAACCCTACAATGTGACAAGGACTGCACTTACCTATAGGAACAATTTCACCGTTGTCTCTACTCCAGTAGCTCACAGGCTTCGGGTAAGCTTCCGTTTCACACTCCAATACCAAATCTGACCCCAGCGTCGCACCCACCAACTGATTTCTTATAACAATCACCGGTGGAACTAAAGACAATAAAATATAGAAGATAGATGTAGATGTATGAAAATAAAAAAGACGTGTGGCTCTCGGAGACTGCTACGGTAAAGCTATTGCATAGCATTTTTTATCAACTTATGTTTACCTACCGACGTCATCGGGACCGTGGCCTAGCGGTAAGGCGCTCTAAGTGCCCGGATTGCCAGAGAGACGTGGGTTCAAATCCCGTCGGTTCTGCAATTATTTTTTTTAAGCGTGATATTGCAAAAAGTCATGCAAAATGACTTTTTGAAATATCACGATTGAAAAAGAAAAAAAAAATTCGAAACCGACGGGATTCAAAACCGTGTCTCTCTGGCAATCCGGGCACTTAGAGCGCCTTACCGCTAAGCCACGTTCCCCGATGACGTCGTTGCCGAAATTGTGCTTTTGATATTGTAGATGTTTTTTCGTTACGGAATTTCTGTATTCGGTCTCCACGCTCAAGGCCCGCGATAAAAGCTATACAATAGCTTAAAAAAATATTATAAACATATACTTATTAATAATGTAATATTTTTTCTGAAATTTTTATCTTTTTTTTTCTTGTATTGACCTATAAATAAATATTTTAACAAATATATTTTCAATGATCGATCTTCAAATAGCGCTTACAAAATTCTACATTATTAAGTTCTTGTCATTCAGAAAACACACACTCTTGACTTTTTTTTTAAATTGTGTACTTTACTTAAAGTCAAAGACAAAATTAACTTTACATAATCCAACATGTAACCTGCCTTTTAAAATCATATCATTGGTCAAGTTATAAAATTACAGCCGAGCATAACATTAATTGATGACATGGTTTCTATGTAACGTAACCAGTGACATGGGGCTTAAGTGGCTGCTGCTTAACTACATTGATGTAACTATTTTAATGTAGGCTTTTAAGCTAAAACAAAATATGAGAACGAATTAGCAATGATTTTTCGATTCAATCGGACCACATAGATGTTAAGTTACCAATTAATTAAATAATTAAACCTATAAGAAACTAGTCAAAGTATAGAAACTCACATTCAACAGTCAACATAATCCTTTTGCTGACGGTCGGGGGCACTCCGTTTGATGCTATGCACAAATATGCGCCTGCATGCTGCCGGCTCACTCGACTTATATTTAGTACGGGGCTCTCCAGTGACGTCACTACAATCATATTATCAAGCTGTCGCTTTATTTGGCATCTGATGAGGCTTAACTTAGCACTCGACAGAGAGCTCGTCGTTGCATTAATTTTGTCGATTCCAGTTTTATGTAATTGATATAAAATTATCCGTAAATGCATACCTATAAAGTATTTAATATTTTCCTATTATATTTAGACGCAAGTAGAAGTAGAGTACTTAGTAAAAGTTTTTACCACAATAGTGATAGAAAGCAAATGTTTGATGATTAAATGTATGTGTTACAATTGATTGGTTTGGTTTAAGGAGCTTTAGTTTAATATTTATAGGTTATATGAACATTTTGATAATTATATAATAAGTATTATTAATAATCTTGCATTATGATATACAAATATTTATTTCAATGTCCGTCATTAGCTTACCATGAACATCATCAGAGAGGGTAATAGCTTTGGAGTGTTCTCGTCGCCACGTAATCTGCGGAGATGGTGACCCGGTGGCGGCGCACGTCAGACTGACAGAGGCGCCCTCGCGCACCGTTTGGTCGGCGCTCGTACCGCGGTCCAGGATATCCGGCGGAACTAAGAGAAATTTAAATTCATAATTATCAGTCTATTAACCACCCACAACGAGGCCAGACCCCCTCCACCTTGTAGAATACGGATTGTCGGACTTCGAGTGACAATCTTTAATTCATTGATGACTACTATCAGTTGTCTATCTATCTATATACTATCACTATACTATCTATATACTATCACTGATGATAGCGACTGGGACCGATGGCTAAAGGTGCTCTCCAAAGCAAGGGGATGTAACAATGCCAACTTAGGATTTACTGAAAATGTCTAAGAAAGAAAACCTCAGAATTATCTTATGACACATCCCGATTCGAATTAAATGAACGTTATAGGTTTGTTTCAGGAAACGAAACATAACGCAAAAGGTTTCTATTTTTTAAACATTAAACTCACTTATATAACTTTAACTTACTTATCGATGACCCTTCTATCACATAAACGTTATGTAAAATATTTACTAATGATATCAGGGATACCTTAAATATCTATGATTTGACTTGTTTATTAACACAAAACACAGTTGTGTTAAATTTTGGGGTTTAATTATTCTGACCTGCATGGTCAGGCTTGCTACCTTCAGTCAGAATATTAACAGGTACTGAATCACCAAACTGAGCAGCAATTCAAAGTTCAACGCAGTCAATTTGTGCTAATGACGTCACTTGTATTACCCACTCCATTATCGCACACAAAGATCGAGTCTCGTCGATTCAATTTGACCCCACAGTAGTAAAACTACGAGTATCTTTGAATAATTTCAATAAAATTGTTCCAAAGGCTTTTTCTGAAAGGACTCCTTTACTCCGATACTCCATTTACAGAAAAAAGAAAAGGAGATAGCCGAGTCGTTTATAATAATATTAGTTCGGATTAACTTTCCTAAGCTGATTTTGTATCGAGGGTATAAGTAATTACTTATGGTCAGTGCAGACCGGCGAAGTGTTGACGGACGAATTTGTTATATAGTTTAAACTAAATCTTAATCTGAATTCTGAATTAACACTGTAGAATTTTGTTTGTTTGTGGAAAATTATGTAATACAGCTAGTAGAGCTATCAATGTTTTTTTTATTAACAATTACAAATCTATTTTAGTCACTATGGCAAATATCTGAGGACTAGTAAGGGAAGATGTGCTTGGTGTATCAAGCAAGCACGGTATGTTTTGTTTGACGGCCGAGTGGCGCAGTGGGTAGTGACCCTGCTTCTGCGTCCTAGGCCGTGGGTTCGATTCCCACGTCTGGAAAATATTTGTGTGATGAGCATAGATGTTTTCCAGTGTCTGGGTGTTTATCTATATATTATATGTATTTATATATAGTATATATAAAAATATTCATCAGCTATCATAGTACCCATAACACAAGCTACCTAAGCTTACTTTGGGGCTATATGGCGAAGTGTGCAATTGTCCTATAATATTTATTTATTATATTTATTTATGTGGGCCAATATAGTTGATATCTGTTTTCCCTTACTCTCATATTTTAGAAGGTAGGTATATCGTTACTAACTAAAACTTTAGGCTCAAGACCTTTCATTATTAAGTTCTCAGCGAAAAACGAGTTTGTATATCCATTGACGAGCAAACAGATGGCCAAGAAGTGCAACTCTTCACAAAACATGCAAAATGTCCTGCATCCCACAAAATGCAGGCTGTATTCACAGACCAGAGACGTAGGTGTTAAGCCCCGTGGATCGAGCGCGACAGAAATAAGCATGGCCATCCTTGGACGAACTCTATGACAAAAAGCAAACAAAAGTCTCAACACCGCCATATTCCAGGATATTTAACTAACAATTCCTCTAAAAATATCTCAACATTTACTTCTGAGTATGAAGTAGGTAGATACTTGGCACTGATATAACTCAATTATTTAGGTATTTTTTGTACTATATGAACTTGGAACCTCTGTATCCGTAGCAAAACTTCTAACCAATTTAGGAGTTCTTTTGTCGGTTTAACAAGCAAACAAACATGCAAGTCAACTGATAACCATCACCTATGAATAGTTCTGAGATAACAACACAAAAGGCAATGAATATGCGTTGACAGCCTTTGAGGGATTTGTTTATCTGCCCCAAAACAACTCCAAACTCCAACTGTATGGCAACGTTACAGGAAGTTCCACATTTTGAACGTGCGTGGAGGAAATGATCGAAAATGTTTTACGTCATGTTTTCAACCAGTTGCCTGTCCCATTTCATTTCGGGTGATATACTAAATAATGTGTGGGCCGAAAATGTTGATTACATTTTAATTGATTTCGCTGAGTCAACGAGTTCTTCATTAAAATAATAATAATAATCTTTATTTATCAATCAAAAGTACATTCAGTGTAGATTTGAAGCCCTACCTCCTGTGCTAGTTATTACTGTATTACAGGAGGCAGTGTCTTCCCCATATCAATGATACAATGTTATGCTGATAAACAATTAGATTTATACAAAAGCAAAAAAGAACATATAAAAAGTGAAAAAAAATAATCAAGGTAGGAGTGTGGGTGTGTGCGTGTGCGTGTGCGTGTGCGTGCGTGTGTGTGTGTGTGTGTGTGTGTGTGTGTGTGTGTGTGTGTGTGTGTGTGTGTGTGTGTGTTCATGTTAATGTTTGTGTTTATGTTAGTGTTTGTGTTTATGTAGTTGTATTTATGTATCTGTAAATATAAATATAAGAAAATATACATTTTAGGTTGAATAGGTATACCAGGTATAGCAGATTATCTATTTTTAATATACTTAGTTATCGATGTATAATAATTTCTCGGTGCCATCATAGTCATATTCTTTTAGCCATCCTTTAATATACATTTTAATTTCCCTATTGGTCATGTTTTTAGTGCTAACTTTGTTTGTTTTATTTAAGATATTATATAGGTAGGGTGCTAAAAATTCATAGTGTCTGCGTGCAAAACTACTTTTAGTTATTGGTATTGGGCACCTGTCAATCCTTTTTGTGTTTACCGGTAGATTAGGGATAGCTTCCCGGTGGAATCTCCTTAGTGCTGCATAAACAAACAGTTTTCTAACTGTTAGCACATCAAACTCCTCATACAATAGTGTCGTTGGGTATGTAAATGGATACTGCATAATAACCTTCAATAAAACACGCTGTGCTCGTTCAACTTCTATTAAGAGTGATTTGGAAGCACTTCCCCAAGCGCAAATGCAGTAGCTGAGGATACATTCTCCGAGGGATTTATATAACTTAGTAAGCATGTCAACACTGCAGACCGTGCGAAGGGTTTTAAAGATATAGATTAGTCGTCTAATGCGCATACTGGTGTGGGATATATGCGGAGCCCAGTTCAACTTGTCATCGATTGTAACACCAAGATATTTGACTGTGTTAACAGCTACAAGAGAATTACAATCACATGACAAGTTTATAGTCTGATTCCAAATATGGCAGTGGGCTTTTATACTAAAGTCAGTTGGAGGTCGTCCGCTTCTTGTTTTACTAAAACATAGGTATTTAGTTTTTTCGGTGTTAAGAGAAAGAAGACTATTCTCCAACCATACAATTATTTCACTGAGACCTGTTTCAGCATGACGGTTGACCTCTTTCCACGTGGGGCCATGAAAAAGAAGAACTGTATCGTCAGCAAACATTATAATATCTCCTTTGTGCATTTGTTTGTTGCATAATTCATTAATGTAAAGTAGAAAGAGAGTAGGACCTAAAGTGCTGCCTTGAGGAACCCCACAGGTACAGGAATATGTGTCACTTAAGCATCCTTCAACTCTGACTTGCTGAGTCCTATTGGTCAGAAAGTCAGAAAACCAACTGTGAGCCACTCCTCTTATTCCATAGTTCTCTAAACGAGACAGTAAAATTGGAATAGAGACTGTATCAAACGCCTTCTGCAAATCCAAAAATATTCCAACGACCCTATTATTACGATCGAGATGGTTAGTAATTATATTAGTAAGCCTGAGCACAGCATCTTCAGTTGATTTTGCTGCTCGGAACCCATACTGGTTTATAGATAGCAACTTATTTGCTTCCAGGAATAGCATCAATCGTTTGTTAACTAATTTTTCTAAAATTTTAGCAATCACGGGTAAAAGTGAGATTGGCCTATAATTAGATGGTAGGTTTTTATCTCCCATTTTAAAGATCGGGACTACAATGGCTTTCTTTAATAACTTAGGAAAGATACCGGTACTAAAGCTCTGATTGCATAAATAAGCTATTGGATGTGATAGAGAGTCAGCACACAATTTAATAACCTCAACTGTGATGTTATCCCAACCCGATGCACTGTTACTTCTTAGACCAGATATAATAGTTCTGACTTCTGAGTAATCGGTTAAGAACAGTGAAAATGAATTACACGGAGAGTTTGAATAGTTAACTGCTTTATATGCTAAAGAATGCTGTGTTACTTTTAATTTGTTAAGTGTATTACTAGCTAGTTTACTTCCTACGGATGTAAAAAAGTTATTAACTTCATTTAGGGATTCGACAGATGACGGTTTAATTTTAAGTAAAGAGCCTGAGGACACCTTATTTTTACTATAACATAGCTCTTTAATAGTGTTCCAAGTTTTTAACATATTACCATTGCTAAATGCTAATTTCGTCTTATAGTATGATGATTTTAATGATTTTATTATTTTATTACAAACATTTCTATAGTTTAAGTATTTAGTTTTTATCTCAGTGTTACTTGGAGAGCATTTATATTGCTTGTGCAACTTATTCCTTTTGCGAATACATCGCACTACACCAACAGTAATCCACGGCTTAAGGGGTAATTTTTTATTAGGTATCTTTTTAACGATGGTATTTTTATCTATAAGATCTCGCAGAGTTGATACAAACATTTCAGTTAAGGAATTAACATCAGTAAACGCATAAAACTCACTCCACGATAGTTGTGATATGGACTCCGTAATGGCAGTTTTGTTAGTCAAGATTTTGTTAAGCTGAGTATTTAGTTTATTAATTTTGGTATTAGTGATGTACAATAGTACAGGTGAGTGATCAGTAAGTTCCTCAAATACTACAGTCTGCCATTTACCTAATGTTTTTACCATGAAATGGTCTATGGTAGTGTTCACTCTTGTCGGGATGTTAATACCTTGCACTAGACCGTATGACACCATCAAGTTTAAGTACTCTGATGAATATCCCTTAATATTAGTTGGCAAAATATCTATGTTAACGTCACCAGTCAGGATAATATTATGCTTAATTTTTATATTATTAATTATACTGTCAAGCGAGTTTAGGTAATTTGTCGGATTAGAGAAACAAGGGGGTCGATACGTGCATATGATAGTAAAAGAATCACTGACTTCAAGCACTAAGCAATTACCGTCTATAATACTTGGCTCATAGGCACTAACATCAAGATTGTTTTTTACATACGAGACAATTCCGTCATTTTGATTTAAACTAGATTTTGTACAAAAGGAGCTATAATTGTTTATTGTTGGTGGAATGAAGTATTCATTTATCCAACATTCTGTCAGAACTAGAATGTCTAATGTTAGGTTTAGTGTACTTATGAAGGCTAGAAGTAGGTCTAGATTACAGTTAATACTTCTGATGTTTATTGTGAGTATTGCTAATGAATTAGCGTCGTTGTGTTTGTAATATTTTATTAAGTTCGTGCAGTTAGACGGGTCGTCACAGTAAGAGCAAAAAGTTGTTAAGCTGTTGTCAATATCTTGTAGAATACTATTAGAATCCAGTGTTGTTTAATAGTAATAGTAAGGTTCTACTGAATAGACAAACCAAGACATATTCTATGTTAACATATAAACAAAGTATATTCTCAATAATAGATATACCTATATAAGACGTAAAAAACTGTTTGTTTGTAAAGTGTAGAGTGTTGTGTAAGTGTAAAGAAGCATAATTGTTTACTACAGTAATTTTACAAAATTTTACAAAAACAAATAAATTAAGGTTAATGAAAACCATGCATAGAAAATAATAAAAATACCAAAACTTATATATACGTTTAAAAACACAGGCGGCTAGTCATTTATCTTCCCTACTCAATTTATGTAAGGCGTTTTCATTTTTGATGAAAATAAACGGAGCACCTTCCTTCTTCCGCAAATAAACTTTCCCATGAGAAGTCCAGCAGAATGCATACGAATTGGCTTTAGAAAATTCACGGGCTTGAAAGAAGAGTTTTTTGCATTTGTAGGTCAGGGCTTCAGACATAAATATCGGTTGGGCGGGCGAATCAAGTTGAAGGTGCTTAGTACCTAGTCTGTCAGTCCCTCGGTGTTCTCTGTTATACTTCTTGAAAGCTTGTAGAAATGTCTCCTTTAATATGACCGAGGAAAAGTCGATATTTATAGGCTTGTTTGATTCGGGCTTGGCATTCGTTCTATAAATATCCCGAATCGAATTATTCTCCAACGGAATATTTATAGTATTACTTAATTTAGAAACCAGCTCCAACAATTCCACCTTACTTTCTGATTTTCTCGTGGGGATATTTCTTAATTCTAGGCATGACGATTTGGCTTTCATCTCCAGCAATTCAATTTTATCTTCCAACTGTTCTAAACTTGTGTTGTAGTTCTTTTTATCTTTTTCAATTTTTTCAATTTTTACCCGAATATCGTCGTATTGCTTAGATAAGAAATCCAAAGATGTCCTTATTTCATCGTTTTGCTTCTTAATATCATTGACAGATACGAGTAACTTTTTCTGAAACACATTGAAGCGCTCCTCCTGCTGCATTTTAAATTCCTCGAACATTTTTCTCATATCTGTCATGAATAAGCTAAGGTCATCGTCATGCTGGCGTTTGCGCACTCGCTGCTTAGACGAGCTAGCGGCTGTGGCACTCTCTTGCGTGTCCGTGTCCGTCATGGCACTAGAACTCAGATTGGAGTCCGAGTCAATCTGTATATTTGGACGTGAGTGGGTGACCGTTTTCTTCGGAGGCATGAATAAAAAACAAGGCAATGCGCTCAATTATCATAATTGCTATGCAAAAAGGGGCAGGTTCATAGCTGCATTAGATACATACGGTTTAATGTTTTGTAAGCAAATACACCGAGTAATACAGGTTCACTTCAAGTTCGAAGCAAAGCGGGCAGTGCAAACGGCGCGCGTACTCGTTGAAGTCGTGTTGTCCTGCTTTTTCGTATAAGACGGCTGCAAGTACTCTTTTAGTGCGTGGCTAAGCGCGCGGACAGTGCAGTTGAGGACGACAGCAATGCACGAAAACACAGTTGCGTGACAGGGACGACAAACTTGCCAATCCTCCGGTAGTGCGCGTGCGGCTATCGCTTACACCTCTTTTTCGGCTATGCACTCCTGGTACACTCGCGTTATTTACTTGTTCGAATTTTTAAATTACTTATTTATGAATTTAATATAAAAGTAAAACAAAAATGTTCTTTAAACACGTCTACTCTGTACAGAGGGTCCGGGGGAAGGGGTTGGAAAATGTGATTGATATTATTTTTAATCAACTTCAAAAGAAATAGATTTTGTATTCGAACTATAAATATTGTATGTACTATGAATGTGTTATCTGCAAAATCTGCTTATCCGATTTGAATGGATTCTGTATATTCGCATATTTTTCAATAAAGGCTGTTCGTTTTTAATTTAAGAAAATGTTTTAATCACTAAAAGTACAGTTTTAAGTATCTACTCAAATCCGTTGGCCAAAGTAACGAACATAACGACAAATGTTTGCATTTATTTAAAACAGTGACAATGATATTATCATAATTAAAAAGAAAATAAATACATTACTGAATTAGTTATAGAATGATAATTTCCACATGCAAGGATTGAGAACTAGATTCTGATCAAAGTCAACACCACCGAATACCAAAAATTTTTATCGTCATCTAATATTTACATAGCAGTTAGAATACAGAACCTAATGTAGGTACATAAGTCTGTCAAAATACTAAAATAAACCAGCTAGCGCTTATCTTTTCCGTGGTCAAAAATGTAATGCACCCAAATTATAAAAGGCCAAGTGTCACAAACCTACAATATCCAGGTATCCAAGTTGACTCTTCATAGGGTCCGTGTTGATCTGGCACATGTACCAGCCCCTGTCGGTCTCTCTCAGCTCCCGGATGTGCAGGAACCAGGTCCTCAGGTCGCTGTGCGTAACACCCACGCGCCTGCTCCGCGATATCACGTGGGTGTGGATGGTCAGTATAGTTTGGGTGTCCACCCGTAACCACGCGACCTGTCAAACAAAATATTCCAAAATTATTGTGAAAAAATCTAGTCCTTAAGTCGGTTAGTGGGCCCCTCCACGATATCAGGTGGGTGTGGTAAACAAAATGTTCTAAAATTATTAAGCAGGAATCATGTCTTCTGGTCATTGTGTTTACCCACATCCGTCTGTTGTGTGATAATACGTGGGTGTGAATGATCAATGTGGTATGAGTATACACCCACAATCACGCGACCTGTCAAACAAAATATATCTACTAAAATTATTGTGAAAAAATCAGTCCTTAAATCAGTTAGTCGCCTGCTCCGCGATATTAAGTGAGCGTGGTAAACAAAATGTTCTAAAATTATTGAGCAGGAATCATGTCTTCTCGTCATTGTGTATACCCACATCTGTCTCTTGTGTGATAATACGTGGGTGTGAATGATCAATGTGGTATGAATATACACCCATAACCACGCGACCTGTTGTACAAAATCGCCTTAAATGTTTGTGCAAAACCCAGATGCACGTCAATATTTGCGCAAAACTCAGGTGCACGTCAATATTTGCGTAAAACTCAGGTGCACGTCAATATTTGCGTAAAACCCAGGTGCACGTCAATATTTGCGCAAAACCCAGGTGCTTGTAACACGGATGTAAGTTTAAGAGGCTTTAACCATCCACCACTGCTCGTATTATCCTACCAAAAAAAATGGGATCATACAAGCTACGCAATATTTTCCAGTTTCATGCAGTTTTACATTTAAGTTACAGACAGTTATCGTTGATATGCCTCGCCGCACACACAATTCTACCGCATAAATAGTAACTATATAGGCATTTTTAATTCGATCGTTTATCCACTGTATTTAAATAATATTTTTTATTTAAAAGAAATTAAATCGCGAAAATCGAAACTGAAACATTCGAATTATTAGGTCAGCACTACGCTAGAGGGGTCGTGCTACTTAGTAAGTAAAATATAATCCGTCGCAAAGTGTCCCAACTACACATAAAAATGTAACTCCGCCATGATGTATGACGGCCTGTGTCGTACACACTACACGGCTGGAATTTTTTCCAAGGCTCGCGGATATCCGTCGCACGTTTTCCTTTTATGCTTAACTATCTATTTATTTGTACGTCTAAATAAATAAAATTAAAGTGTCTGTTTGTAATATCAAATTACCAGCTTTTCACTAAATGCATATGACAACGGTACTTACATTAAAAAAAAATTGTTAATATGTTCTCCTGTCTGTCTGTTTGTTCCGACTAATCTCTGAAACTGCCGTATTGTAAAGTTTTTTTTTTGTATATGGTAACGAGACTCATCAACCAGAATCACAGGCTAATTTGTATACTGATAATAATTAATTGGCTCTAAACATCTTAATAATTTAGAACTCTGCCTTTTTCTGCGATCAAGGTAAGGAACATCGTTATCTTCTTAAATAGTTTTAGGTGGCCATGATAATTTCTACCCTCAAATAAGCAATGCTGTGCAAATTCTAATCTAATGCGCATGGTTAATAGTATAATTACAAGCACATGACCACTTATGCCTCTGATTGATAGAGACAAGGCAGCAATTTGTAGAACATATTCCTTGCCCTGAGTAATCCATCCATTTAAAGGCGATGATTTTCTACATATTAACTTATCACTAGATGAGACATGTGCTTGTTTCGTCAATCATTAGTTTAAAACTATATTTAATATCAATTACTGCATCCCATAGTCCATCCATGGTGGGAAGCTTTCGCCGTGGCTAGTTACCACCCTACAGACAAAGACGTACCGCCAAGCGATTTAGCGTTCCGGTACGATGTCGTGTAGAAACCGATAGGGGTGTGGATTTTCATCCTACTCCTAACAAGTTAGCCCGTTTCCATCTTAGATTACATCATCACTTAACATCAGGTGTGATAGCAGTCAAGGGCCAACTTGTAGGTATTAAAAAAATGAAAAAAAATCTATATGCAATAATAATAATGAAAGCACTACAAAACTACACTGTTCAACATGCAGCAAGCTGTTAAAGCCGCTGTCTTCGAAAGCAACTTAAGACGTGAACAACACGTGACGTATGTACTTATCAACTTTTATTGAGCCGGGCCGCAACTTTGTTGCTCCTACGATCAGCCATTTCAAAGCAAAAGACGAAGTTTCATAACAAAATGGACCATAAAATGTACGACATGAGGTCCAATTTTCTTTGGCGATGACACGCTTAAATATATTAGCTTCCGTCCTCCGTGTATGCTTTACTTAAGAACGGGTGCAGTAATGAATTTCATAAGTAAAATCATATTTTCGGAACTTTTAACTACATTTTGTAGGTTTTATACAAAAGACATTAGATGTTGTGATAAATCAAGTCAAACAAAACATTAAACTTTATTTAATTATATCATGGGATGCCTCGTTGGTTCAGTAGTTAGGGGGCGTCCATAAATTACGTGAGGTGTTTAAGGGGGGGAGGGGGTCGAGTCAAATCTCATCTAATCTTACGTTGGAGAGAGGGGGGGTCTCGGCAAATATCACGCAATTTTTTTTCTGGTTGAAACAAAAAAAATTTATACTATTTTGGTCTATTTAATCTAGATTGTACATGCTTAAGATTACTAAATAACACTTATAATTAAACTCTCAGCAATATTGATTACTAGTCTTAACTAGTCGTAAATAAAAGGGCGATGCAAATTTGTTTTTTTCTTTTTACAATAACAATCCAACGCGTTTACGTAAGAAACTCACATTTTGAAAAATCTCACGTGAGAATCGGGGATGGGGGAGGGGGTTGAATAAAATCTCACGACATCTCACCAGGGGGGGAGGGAGGTGCAGAAAATTAAAAAAAACACCTCACGTAATTTATGGACGCCCCCTTATTTAAGCATCAGATCATGACTTCCTGGGTCGAATCTCTAGGCTAGTTTACGAATTGAGATTCGGAGATTTTCTTGCCGGATTTCAGCTCGGATTCGGGAAGTTGGCCGCAACTATACTAAAGCCAAACTCGATTGAGAATGCTTGTCAACAAACTAATTTAAAAGGAAGGTAGAAAATGCAATACATTTTATGCCTAATAAATTTAAAATTATGTTTTGTTTTTTTATAAAATCTTATTTAAAAGATATTGAATATATTAGTTAGTTTTAAGCTTACTAATCTAATTTTTTGTCATGAATTCGTCATTAACAAGTCAACTAAAAAAATTAGGTGTAAAATGACTAGCGATTTCTACCTTCATTTTTAATTTTTTTGTTGACAAGCATTCTCAATCGAGTTTGGCTATAGTATAGTTACGTTTACACACGTAAGCCTTCAACTCGGTCATTGTTATTACCATCCGTTTGTGATTGTTACAAACATTATCACTCTAAGACCGCCAAGTCGCATTGGAACCGAGCGTTGAAACTAAGCTCTATAGCTCCTTTTATCTATGGATGGCGCTGTAGTTGGCTGATGACCATACAGGATGTACATACCTTATATGAGGACAAGTTGTGGACTGCACAAGCGAGTATCGCTTCTCTTCCTAGAGGCGCCGTTATGTTTTCTATGGGGCCGCTGAACCCGGGCTCGTCTGAAAACAATCATCTCAATTAATACACAATATAAAGTAAATTAATTTTCTCATTTTTTTTGGAATAAGCAATTTTTTTTTTTTTAACTTCTCCTCAAAAAAGAAAAGCGGGGCTGTAATTTCACATTAAGCTTTGTATAGTTGAAAAATAAATGTTAACTTTTTAACCGACTTTTTACAGAGTTTTAATTTTGATAATTCTTTTTTTATTAAAAGAGCACACTTCCAAGGTAGTCCCATTGTCATCATGTTAGGATCTGATGATGACATCCTGGCAAAATTGAAGGAACTCTTCAAATTGTATAGGCACACTTGCAGTGATTTCGGTTTTTGTGTAAGTATCCGTAGCTTTTTGGCTACAAGTACCGTACGATATACTATGACAGTATAGTACAAGTTCGTTACGTGGCAATAAATCACTAAAAAGAAAGAAATAAAAATCTTTAACAAAAAATAGAACCGACTCAAAACGCACTAAAAAGTAAAAAATAACTACGTCAATTAGTTGCTTTAATTTACTTAAGCATATCTAGGGGTCGGTGCCAGCCAAGGTTTCTACTTTAAGGACATTACCTAGAACTCACAAACTACTTTACTATGTTAAATAAATGTTCCTTAAACTTGCTGGCACCGACTTCATAGATATGCTTAAGTAAATTAAAGCAACTAAATGACACAGTTATTTTTTACTTTTTAGTGCGTCTTTAGTCGGTTCTATTTTTGGTAATTTTTTTTTATTTAAAATGTAGGCGCAATACAATACCGACATCGAGTGTTTATTTTCCTTATCAAACCTTTTTGAGTATAATAATAAGTTACAATTTGTTAACCATCGTAGTTAATAAAATTATTATTATAAAAACAAAAACCCGACTGCTTAGAAGTTATGAACCGAAAAGAGAAAATCAAGGATCACTATATCTGTATACAATTCTAAATACTTTATGGTGCTGCAAAAATACTTTAACCTGCGGGGAAAGAAAGATCTACCAAAACTACGTTTGTCCCCGCCTGCAGCACCATAAAGTATTTAGAATTTTATACAGATATAGTGATCCTTGATTATCTCTTTTCGGTTCATAACTTCTAAGCAGTCGTGTTTTTTGTTTTTATAATAATAATTTTATTTGAGACTTTGTAGTTTATGGTATAGAAATGAGACGGTACACTTAGTACACTTTTTGCCATTTTTGGTTAAAAAATTAATATGAACATGATATGACATTTATATTTTTGAAATGGTCTTTTTACGACCTTTCAATTGGTACCCATATTGCTAAGATAAGAGAAAAAATACACACATCCCCCGTTTTTTCCCCCATTTACAGCCGCCATTTTGAAAATTTATATAGCTTATGTCACTACCACAACTTTGACAAATTCAACGACACCTCACATGTCCAAATCCGTTCAGCCGTTTAGGCTGTAGCGCGTGCCGAAGAAATGGACATACATACATACATACATACATACATACATACATACACACATACGCTCGAAAAACATAACCCTCCTTCTGACGCAGTCGGGTAAAAATAGCGTATACGCATACCTAACTTATAGCGCTTAAAAATCGGTTTCAGTTTTGGGTAATTCTTAGCCCAGGTATAACAAGCTGCAAGCAACTGTTTTTTTTTTTATCGATTACAAGTTGGCCCTTGACTGATGTGAAGTGATGATTCAATCTACGATGGAAGCGTTGTTATGATGGAACTTGTTAGGAGTAGCATGAAAATCCACACCCCTTTCGGTTTCTACACGATATCATACCGCAACGCTAAGTCGCTTGGCGGTTGTTTCTTATCATTTTGATGTGTCCGACTAGGATTCCTAATAAATAATTAAACAAATTTTTCCTGGATACTTAAAAAATTGTTTATTTAGAAAAAATCTTATACTAAATTCCAATCTGCACTACATGAACACTATAGAAAAGATTAAATGAATATTACTTCTACATGTCGCTTATAAGAGCGTAGTTCCGGGAAATGAAAATCTTGCTGTTTCCTTTAACTCCGCTCATTTAAGTGTTTTAAAGTCTCTCTTGACTACAGAAATTTAATTACAAGACGTTGTATGGTATTTTATTTTGAATTTCGTTTTAATAAGTGATCAAAAATAGAACTTTTTATTTATTTTGCAATAATCATTTGTAGTATACTTTATTTAAATATATTATAATGTAAAATCATATCGTTTGTGAAAATTTAATAACAATTTTGACGAGATATGGTATTTTTAGACCGATCGAACTCGATTGTTTTTGTGATTTTTAATCAATCGAGATTCATCGACATTCCGCCTGAATCGAGCGTGTGACCGAGAGCAAACGATAGAGACGCACCTAAGCCTAAGCGTTCGACGTGTCATACATCGAATCATCAATGTTTTCTCCTGACGTTGTCACGTAAAATTTTTGTCCGTAAACCAACTTTACAAAATCAAATAAGAGGGGCAAGTATGAGTTTTTCACCGAGCGACTGCGTTAAAATGTAACCACTCGTAATTATTGTATAGAAAAAAATCGTTTACTCACGCTATAACTAGATGGCACTGCTTCAATTCCATATAAATTTGCGTTACGATTTACGCAGCGACTCGGTAACAAACTGACACTAGGTGCAGAGAATAACGTAAGTATTTATATTCCTCGAAAACTCTAAGTTTTGTCAGAGATGTATTATTTACAATTAGAGATGCCAAACAAAGAGCACTACGAATTAATTAATTATTCTGTCACAAATACTTATAACGTATCTTTACACAAGGGCAAGTAAATAAATTTTGTATAACTGGCAGTTTTACATTATTGACTTGATGAGCTGCATTCTAACACGCTTTTATGAAACACCCTCTCAAAATTACCCACGCTCTCTCCGAACACTACCCGCTAACCCATTAAAACATATCTCATACAGGGTTGCCACTTTATGTTTCAAAAACAGTATTTTTATAGCGAAAATAATAATAATATTTTTAGTGAAGGTAGAAAAAATACTACATATCTTGTTTTTGTCTTTTTTCAGTGTATTTATTTTTACTCTTTGCTGTTGTTGTTGTGTTTTATAGTTAAGATTATTACTATTAAAGCTATGTTTCTTTCTTCTAGCATCACTATGTTTCTTTCTTCAGGACCTCACTCAATATTCATATATTAATCTGAAATTATCTATGCTAAACGACGTGTATATGTAGATATGCTATCACAGATAGTAAAATTTTTTAATAAAAACGCCTTCAAAGCGAAGTAAAAAAAGCTCGGGTAACAGCGACTTCTAAAAAGGTAAATGATCAATTTTATGAATTTAATTTATAACAATTTATTGGGACTTAATGTTCTGGATAACAAATAACACTTGAGGTTCGGAATTGGAAGATCGACGACAGTGAGGTCATCTCCCCTGACCTTAGGTCGAATGAGGGTACGGTTAGATACTCCGGTTGTATCTCACGGGGAAACTTTCTTCAGTCTTGTTTATAGCGCTTTACTACGTTGTTAAGCCAGTAGCTTAAAGATTGAAACAAGTGATCATTATAAAAAAAGTCGTGTCGAAATCTGTTTATTTTTGTAAGATTGTAGAGATCTGTCTAATTGTAATGTTTTGGGATTTCATTATCGATTCTGTTTTAATAAAAGACAAGAGACAAGTGACAGTGACAATTCATTGACATAACTTTGACATTTAATATTTACAGATAGTATGACAATCTATGTAACACTAGTATCCACACCCAACGCCCATGGCCACCCACTTCAGACTTGAGCCAATTCAAAAAATCTCAATCGGCCCTGCCGCGAATCGATTCCGGGATCTTCGACCCATAAATCCACCTTGCATAACACTGTGCCACGTAAACCGTCAAAACGAGTTTTTGATATCTAATTGATTGCATGCTTATAGCTTTTATTTCATAAGATTAGCCCTAGAGAGCTAACCTTCCCATATACCCCTTTAAAGCTAACCATTCGTCGTATTGACGAGCAATATTTGAAGTATATAAATTTATAAAACGATACATATATCTGAACATTTTAATATTTTATTACGTTAAACATGTATTATTCTATTGAATAAAATAGTATTTTTCGATATTTTAACAAAAGTATTTATTTTCTTCCTTATAATCTAACACACTACTTTTTTGAGGTCAATATAAACCATTACTTGGAAAAAAAACTATAAAAAAATTTACAACAAGAAATCCCTTCTGTTCTTTGACAAATATTAATTATAAGAGTCTCATTTTATTACAAAAAATATAAAACCGAAAATTTTAAAGCGCTTTTGTAGTAAAAATCAACTTTGTGTTTACCACAAAATGCAGTGTTGTATTTTGTGTTGAACACATAGTATATACGCAATATTATATCCTTTTCTGTGGGGACTAATATCACAAATTTTACTTCTTCTGCTGTTTGTAGCTTCAGTTGATATAAGACTGGTTGACCAGTGACTCTCACTTTCACCTTGACCTTCATCACTCTTCCATCCTTCCACTTTCAAGATATCTTTATTTTATTTTTCACGTGTGGGCATAGTAACCATTTCCAGCCGGCCATGCAGTTTCTTTGAAATATATTCTACATCCGCTATAGTTCTTAGAGTACGCATTGGTCCTCTGGCGACATCTACAATATTTATTGCAGCTACTCTATTTGAAACACTCCCTTCCTGGTCGACCAAACATGACAACTTCGACTTCGGATATTGCTTAGTGAGAAAGTTAAAATACTCGAGTCAATATCTGAGTTTTTCACCGATGACGAAGGTGAAGAAAGATTTTGGTGGTATGGAAAACTTTCTTCATTATCAGAAAGCTCATATTGAGTATCGCTTTCTACTTCATCCCCTTCCAAGTTATCTTCTGTTTAGAGCTTCCATTATTCTCCCTAGTATCAGTCCACAATGTGGACACCTGCGCTATTCCGATATCTCCCTCTTCTAATAAAAGCCTCGCAATAATTTCATCTGGCAGGAATCGTAATCGGTAAAAACCGAAAAAAGTACATACGTTAGTTGCAGTAATAATATACACAAAAGCTAACCATTCGTCAAAACGACGAACATTTTTGTAATATATCTGTAAATCATGTACACGGCAAAACGCCGGCGTCACCTGCGAGCACTCGGCGGACACTAGGTTAACTAGGTTAACTAGGGTTAGATAAAGTAAGTATAAAACGGTATATAACTTACTATTACAATTTTGTTCTTAGAAGGGTTTCTCTATTTCTAACAAAGTGTTACGAATACAGTTTGGCAACCCTAACCTCGTACCTAAATGGTCGTCTTCATTAACAACCGAATTAATTCTGTAAATTAACTCCTAGTTTGTGTAACCCGTACCGTAAACATTGATTTGTTTTTACTCCATTGTTTATTATCCTTAACTTCGCAAACAATCGGTTCTGGTGAATTCGGGAACAACTCCTTACGTCCCACTCAAATGTTGATCTGGCATTTAAATTAACACGACACTACTGTTGATTTGAACTTCAGATAATTATACATTTGCTTATTCCATAATTCAATTATTATGAGTACAAGTAGAGTTGACACGCACATCAAGTATCTGAATTACATTATTACGGTTATATGTAGAATTGACACGGACATGAATTTGGCAGGGGAACCCTGAATGCAGGTAAGGTAGCTCATAAGCGTGGCGTTTCGAAGTCTTCAAAGAGGACTACTTATATCCGGTCATGGAAGTCTATAGGCTGATAAAATTATATTATATAAATAGGTTATATAGGCAGTTTCTTAAAACATACCTTTTATTAATAATCATGTGTTAAAATACGACAGATGGGAAAGATGTAAATCGCAAAATAAAAAAATAGGAGGAAGACATAGCCTAAAATTGATACTCAATAAAATTACCCGTCCAAACCGAATATTACTAAAGATTTATTAATAAAAAAGTATTGAGATGTTTTATGAAACGACGATGCAAGTGAAACTTCATAAAACATAACAATACCGCGGTGCACTTACACGAATGTGATTGTTCGAATATAAATTCTACTCGATCAGCTAATGGGAGCCATAGACCGATATTGGCGTTGACACCTATGCCGAGCGCTTTTCACTTTGCTCTTACTCTGGCTGTAAGGCGCTATGCGATTGATGGACCATAAAAATTGAGGCGATGGAAAAATCAAGTAATTATAAATTCTTATACTAAGTCGAATGTACCTATTCGTCTAAAAGCTACGACATCGATAAAACCGTATTGGCCGTGACGATTACCTCACGTACTAGAAAATTGACACAATTTCCCCCACACCTCAACTTTCTGACCCCGTATTGCATTAAAAGTACGTAAGCTTCCAACCCCCTGAGAGTAGCCGGCCAATATAATAGCGGGAATCCAAACACGATTGACATTTTATAGGTCACTTTATACAGAACTAGCTGACCCGGTGAACTTCGGTCCGCCTAATAAAACGAACGTTCCCATACAAAATTGCCAATACCAATTGTTTTGATTTTTCGGTCGTTTCTTTAGGTATATGCCTTTTTTCAAGCATGAAGGTGATTTCACGTTAAAAAAAATTAAAAATGAATAATTATAATTGATTTGGGTGCATCCCAGTAGTACCCCCTAATTTTAGTTCTATAGAACTGTTGATACACCATATTAGTGCTTAGTGTCCCATTAGTTCTATATAGAACTAATGGGACATTAAGCACTAATGGGGAACAAAATTAAAGAAATGTCGATATCAACATCTTGTTTGTACGTTACATATAAAATATTTATAGTTTTTATAAGTATAATATGGAATCTCTATTGATTGCAATAATAAATGTCCACTTAAATTTGAGAGTATCTATAAACATACTATATCGAATACAGCTTTGCTTAAATTGCACAAAACGTCTTTAAAATGGTATTGAGGTTTTTAATATAATTTTTTCTAAACTGAATAGTTTGCGCGATAAAGTGATAAAATGTGTGTCCCCCTGTAACTTCTAAAATAAGAGAATATTTTTTTAGACACCAATACTTGGTTTTAACAACTTAGCTTTTGCCACATGCGACATTTTTTTATTAAAAATAAAATGAAATATCAAATAAAAATAATATAAAGTTTATGACTTATATGCTATAAGTAAAGTCAAGAGCAAAAACTATACTACAGTACTATATAGAACTATTGGGATATAATTTGACAGCCCGGAAAATATCCCAACAGTCTATAGAACTACGGTATGGGGTACTACTGGGATGCACCCATTGATTTATACTAACTAGTCTCCGCAAAAAGACAAAAACGTAGTATTTTTTTGTATACCATACATACATAACTCTAATGCACAGAATGAATCAATGTTATCTGTTCAAATACCACTCAAGGTTACGCTTGGAAAACTATTCATTCTGATTCGCTCCATTCGAAATCATCGTTCAAAATAATGTTTTATTCTTAAGTAGGTACCTAATTTTCCTAGCTATAACGCCGAGACCATATTTGTGGAGCGATAGTGCATTAAAGGACGTCGTATTTGGTAACTATAGCTTGACGTATTGAACGGAGAGAGCGTCGTGTTTGCCCCGACATGCCCCGGCCGGCAGTAGGGTTGACATAATTACTGCTCCTAACTAAAGCAAGCAACGTGCGCTTAATGTCAATCTTTGGACTATTACTGCAGAGTCACTTGCTCGATGACTATTATTTTAAATTTTCTTTCTAAAAGATTCTTAATTTGGCGCGTACTGTTTATTTAGTAAACTTTATTTTTACAGTATGTATTATACTGTAAAAATAAAGTTTTCTATACTTAGTTACCTAGTTTTTTACGGTATAACGCTGATATCATATTTGTGGGGCGATTGTTCGTTAAGACGTCGTTTTTGGCAACTCCGTATAGATTGACATGTTCCAGCCGGCGTACCATACGTGTAATTACTGCTCCTAACTAAAGCGCGCGCAGTGCATTTAATGTCAATTTTTAGACAATTACTGCAGAGTCACTACTTCTTTTAGTTTATAATTATGCTTTGTGCAATGAATTTTGTGTAAGATATTTGTGGAACAATTGTCCTTTAAGAAGTCGTATTTGGTAACTAGGTATAACTTAATGTATTGAACGGAGAGAGCGTCGTGTTTATTCCAACATGCCGCGGCCGGTAGACATAATTACTGCTCCTAACTAAAGCGAGCGCCCTGCGCTTAATGTCAATCTTTAGACAATTACTGCAGAGTCACTTATATAACTTTTCAAAAAGTTTTCAATTCTCGTACCTAAGTTTTGTGTAGTAACGTTTATTGCACAAATAATAACATTTATTTCTTGGCGTATTCTGTTAATAAATGTAGTGTAGTGACGATTGTGACGTCACCGCTCACATCACTTTAATATACGCACAGTGGTGTCTCCAATTACTCATTGTAGAGTCAACATCTCTTGAGGGTGCTCTGGTTTCGGAGTGAAATATTCGCCTAGAGTATTCTATCCGATCTGGTGACTTTGTCGCTTGGATCGTAGGTTTTTTGTGGAAAAAATTAAATTCTTGATAAACTTTCTACTTCTATTAAATATTATTTTTGTTTGAGATTTTAAAATAGTCGACATATGATAACAATAATTAATTGAATAGTGATTTCATTATACAATATTAAAACTATTTTAAACTCAGTGAAGTTTTTCTTATACCTACAAATTTATATATTTCTTATAGATAAAATTTAGATCATGACATCCTGGGTCAGTTTAAATGATATAGATTTTCTTTTTCTGAGGTTTTAAAATGTTATTATATAAAAAAGCAAGTCCATTACGAATCGAATCTAATGAGAATACTTCTAGAAGTTGCTTTTCCTTTTCACTTGGAAAGCAACCTAAAAACTCGGGGTCTTATTGCCAAATACGGATTAATAAACCATGTTTTGATTAAATTAGTCGACCCGCACGCGACACGAAATAAAAGCAAATCCAGGTCGAAATCACTGTAATGTTCCTTCAGATATTCGCCTTTAAGGCTATATTAATAAGGCTTTGATTTATATTCGGAGGTAATTATTTTGGCGTTTTATGAAAAATATTCTCCATAAATTCTTACGGTGTTTCCAGTCTATCGCATTTATTTGATACTGTGAGTATACTTATATAGTACCTACTGTTTTGTCGCGTACAAATATTGTTCAAAAACGGTTTAATAAAAACATTTAACCAACTTTAAAATGCACTAAATCTTTAATTTAGTTAAGCATATTATCTATAAAGTAGCTGCCATCTAGGTTTAAGGGAAGTTTATTTGTGGGTTCTAGGTAACGTCCTTAAAATAAAAATATTGGTAAAGAAACGCGTCGAATTAAGAACGTCCTCTTTTTTAAAGTTTAAAATTAATTCTTAAATTTAAATTCCAGTAAAAAATTAATGTTTATGAAGAATACTCTTAAAAAATCTTTATAAGTATGAACTGGAACTATAAACGATCATTGCGAAAAATTTCCCGTCCATTCATTAGTTACAACCATCGTTGGAAAGATATTTCCAAGATATTTATAAACTTTAAATACAACGACATTTTAGTATCTCTTAGTAAAGTAGTATATTTGTACTGTAGCTATTTGAGCATTACGCAAAACGCAGGACTCGGTACGACCCTATATTTATGGGTCCGAGAGCCATTTTTGGGTAGGCATTAGAAGCAAGCTGAAAAAATTGTCCTACGAGATCGGTTCTCTTATAATATTCCAAAACAGTAATGCAGACCTGGCTGAGAAACAGTTGAAATTAAATTAAGAGCTTTTGTTTGTTACTTCTTTACGCCATAACTTTCGAAGTTTTTTGGCTACAATTTTGAGATGGGTTATAATTATCCTCGACTAACATAAAGCCTACATTTGATCCGAAAAGTAAAGAGTTCGGGTGGTATAGTAATAAAAATTTTAATTCACGCAGATAAGGTACTGTGCATCAGTGCACCAAATTTCATTATCCTCAATTTAAATAATTTTGCTACAAACGATACAAAATTACAAACATGCAAAGTCTAACCATGACCTCTGTGTTGCGTCTGGTCCCTTTACGCTTCGCTATTTACGCTTCAAAATACAATTTACACCTCGATTGCAATTCCATGGGTTTTGTAAAACAAACGCTCATGAAACTTCCGCGGCTGTCACTGACAAATTGCAAATGGCCGCCCCTACCAGTCCGCCAGTCAACGCTAATTGACTGCGCGTCAAATTTAGCCGCGATAATCCAAATAGAGGGGAGTGATTTTAATACAGCGTTTCTAATCGTCGGTGTCAGTGAAGCTATTAGCGGCTAATGTGTAGCTGTATTTGTAGCTGTTATAACTACTTTTTTATGTTAATGAATTAATTATGTTCTTACGCCATTAAAAGCGCTAACTAAAGTCGAATCGCACAAGTAAATATCTTGACTTTAAAAAATTTGTTTTTTTTTTATCAACTACAAGTTGGCTCTTGACTGCTATCACACCGGATGTTAAGTGTTGATGCAGTCTAAGATGGAAGTGGGCTAACTTGTTAGGAGTGGGACGAAAATAATCCACACCCCTTTCGGTTTCTACCCGACATCGTACCGGAACGCTAAATCGCTTGGCGGTACGTCTTTATCGGTAACTAGCCACGGCGAAAGTCTAATTATGACAGGTGGTACAGTGCACGGAAGGAAACATGGCAGTTAGGAACTATAAAGGAGAAGATAGGGAATAAAATGTATAAAATTTATATCCATGATCTTGAAAATTTCTGTATTAGACATGTAGATCAAATAATTAAGTATACTGGCAGTAAAAATACCAGTAGCACTAGCGGGAGCGAGGGTCATCCGTCTGCTACTCGGCCACCAACACCAACTCTTGCGATGAGCGCAGGGCCTCGCCTAGAACAGCCAGTAAATACCGATTCAGTCGACGAGGTGGTGGAAAATGAGACAGATGACGCTCAAGGCTCAACGGTGTCTGATGTCGAGCAGGCGACAGATGAAGGAGAAAAGGAGGAATGGAGAGATTGTGAGGACGGAGTGAGTGAGCGAGAGCGTACCGACTCTGCGCTCGCGGTGCCGCTGGAACCGCCGGTTACGTCACCTACAACGCGAGACCCTTCTACTCGATCTCAGCCTGAAACGAGCGCACTTCGGCCGCCATCTCCCACACTCCCTCGTCCTAGGCGGACTAGAAATATGGTCGACTATAGAAAATATTTTTAGATTTTGTTTGTTGCCAGGTTCTCAAAATTAAGTGGGGAAGGAGTGATTTGTATGTATAACTACGTACGTACGCGTCACTGGACGCGATCTCAGCGCTCGCCTTATGTACCTACTCAGTATTAAACTCGGTTACTAACTGAACGGTTGTTTTATTTACCAACCCGCGTATATACACATCACTACGCCTAAAGTCCACTCTAAGCTTTTTGACTTGGAGCTATTGATTAATAATATTTAAGTATCTTAAGATTTATAAAAAACCAAAATATAGAGAAAGCATTCCTGATGTCAAAATATAAACATATTGTTGTCCTCAGAACTAGTGGCAGTCTTACACAAACTTATTTTCAGAACTGTATCAACAATAGTAAATTTTTGGCAGAGCCCATCGAGGGAAGATAAATATAATTTTGCTAGCCTTCAAAGTCATCATTAAATACAATACGTCTCCGCTCTCTGGCGAAGGGTTTTTGTCACTAACCTGCTATGGCGCCTGAGGACATGGTTTTACATATTATGGTATTATATCGAAGTGAATTAAAAAAAACGTGTTTGTTCACATTTACAATGACAAGGACAATATTAAGAATGATTGCTACCAAAGTGAGGATGTACCAAAATTGTTTCAGCTATTCCAATACTTGGTACATACATGGTAAAAACTGGTCTGACAAACTTTTAGATTTATAAAATGACGAAGGTCTGGGCTTCGCAGACTCTCGCTCTATTACTGAAATTCTTCTCAAACTGTCAATTATTGAGTATCAAAGGTCGAATTTCGACCGCTGTCAACCAACTAGTTTAAGTAACTTTTGTAGCTAGGTCCAGTCGGACAACGACTTACAACTTTGATACCGAATTTTAGTCATAGTTTGTTCATTATATAAAAATAAATATACGTAAACAAAGGAGTTACATGCGATAAAAATTAAAATGATCCCTGGCTTTTCATTTTTACTTACGCAAAAATATGATCAGATTTTTAAGAATGATTCATTTGTTTCTGTCGCTTCAACCTGGTATTTTTATTTGCTTTTATTTTTTGGATATTTACATCATCAACAAGTTAAGTACTGTTTTTCTAACTACTGGAAAGCCAAATATGGAAAGAAACTTAAAAACTAAATAAAAAAAGATTACATTATTTAGTAAGTCAGTGCAAACCTTTTTAAAAGGGATAAGAAAAGATTCTACTAAGCGACACAGTCGCCTCTTACAATCTTCTTTCTCTTTACCCAATGTGTTTATTTTATTTATTTTTCCCTTATTTTTGTGGTATGATTACAATGTATAAAAGATATTATGAATAAAGAGAGGGCAGAGAAGCGTGGCGGATATAATAATAGCAAACGTGTTCCAAAAAGCTTCAATTAAATATTCAACAGAAAGTTCCCAGTCTAGCAATGCTCGTATCATTGGATCTAGTTGAATTTTGATTCCGTACTTTCTACCAACTTGTTATTTCAGAGCGCGGGCTTATCTTCTTTCCAAGAAAATGTATACCAGGAAGTTAGTGGTGTAACAACCCAGTGAAATATTGAATACGAAGCAAGTGTTACTTTGCGCAAGTTCATAAATAACTCTACAATGTGCAATTGCATATTGTAGACCCAACATCTCCTGAGGATGCGCCGGCTTCGGAATAAAACGTACGTATAGAGCATTCTATCGGATGTAGGTGACTTTGTCGTTCGGATTCGTCGGCTTTTCGCGGAACATACCTTGTGAAATCATTAAGCCATTTTTCCCAGTTACTTTAAACAACAACTGGTAGAGATCATTCCTGCATTAGAGCATCGTGGTGGGTCTAAGCTCCACATCTATCTTGAATCGAAGAAAATAGGCCTAAACTCAGACGTACGGTATTTCAAATGGGTCGATAACGTCAATGTACCAATTATAAGGGCTAACGCTAAAACTCGCGCTGGTGCGGGCGCGGGCGCACGCGGCGGGTGACCGCCGTGGGCCACAAATCCGAGAGCGGGCACCCGTCGCGTGCGCCCGTCTCAGTTAGCGTTGCTAGTATAACTTTGATGTCGAGCGTGTACAGTTGTGTCGAGTAGATTACTATGGATTATTTACTAATTTATTATTTGGCAAAAAGACGTCAACGGAAAAAACGTCGACTGCATAACTCGTTCTTGACTAGTAGGTTGCTCAGCGGAGAATTTGATAATTCATTCGCCATACCACATAATACTGGCCGAAATTGCACCTCAATTATTACGCGCTTTGTATCGATGTTCATGATTGTACCCAGCTTCCGACGCGTGTGATCGTAGCATCTAGCGGCGCCTGTCTGATTTGTAGAAACAAACCTGCTCGCGTGTGCCCGTCGCGGGCGCCCGCGCCGTGTACTCGCCGCCCGCCGCGCAGGTGACAATCCGCCAACCGCGCCCGCGCTCCGTCGCACGCGCCTGCGCTGTCCACACTATTTTTCATTATACACCCGCGAGCGTGCACCCGCGCGAGTTTTAGCGTTAGCGCTAAGAAACTTTTCGCTAAGTACGGATTAAAACATAGTTTAGCTATTCATCGCTTCGTTTCGCACGTGATACAATGTACTTGGTCCTCAAAGCCTTTATCATTATTTGGCTTTAAGCTGCATCAAAAAACCATTGCTGCTGAATACAGTCATGTGGATGACAACAAAAAAAGGGTATCACTCAGATAGTTGGATGGTTTGATATCGCAAAGAGGACAAACACACAAAGAAACGCTTTTTTATCTACACAGATAACATAACAACCTGTACAAAAGCCTAGCATTTTCACTCTTTGTTACTCTTCATGCAAGTCGGATGTTTTCCCGGCGTATATTGTGTTGATTTTACAAACCGGAAGCACAAAAACCCGTGTTAATGGTCTTTTAAAAATATATATTGATAGTCCAATAAAATAAATGTCAAGCGGTAAGTGCAGTTGGTGTGAAAAATTGCAGCTCGTAAAAGTTTATCCAAAAAAAAAAAGTTGGAGCAATAAATCTTCATCCTTACTTATTTTGCGTTAGCGGCACTGCCGCACGGTTTTGCTTTTATTGTGACAAATAAATCTTTTTTGGGCCCGCAGAAAGTTGGTAATGTGAGAGCTGTTTACAACTAGAAGTCTACTGGTTCAAGTTAATAGGTCAAAAGTATAGACATCTCCATTTGTTTGACAGCTAAAACTAACTACAACTTTGAACTCTGTGTTTGAGACATTGTGTAAACCTATAACAATTTATATACTCTTAAATAATATTCATTTTAAATTTAAAAATAAAACAAAATATTTTTATTTTTAGCTAAACACCACTTGCACTGGAGAAAATAAAATGAAAACATATTATTTAATTCCGTCGAGCTGGATTTCATTTTTACATAAAATAATAAATATTACCTATGACAAATCATTTTTATCTCTCATTTATTTATTTACAATTATTTTAAAAATTTTTAACAATGCTTCTAAAATTATAAAAAAATAAAACACTATTAAAAATTTATAAAAAAATTAATTCCGCCTGTTGGTTTGATTGCTGCCGTTTGTTTCGATTGTAATTAAGCGAAAGCTTTTTATAGATGTCAAAGCTTTTCGCTATAAGACCGTTGACTGAAACGTCTTTAGGAACAATCATTGTTGAATCAACATTCCACATGGCGGTAATCTCATGAGCAAGGTCCAAGTATTTTGATACTTTTTCCTTTTCAGCTTTCACCAGATTATCGTCATGTGGAACAGTAATATCAACAATCATTGCACGGCGCGTTAATCGATCAATTATCACTATATCAGGTCTATTGGCTACAATATACCTATCAGTTTTTCGAGCAACGCACTGCTATTTTCAAGAACTGACGCTGGGTCGTATAAAAGGCACCTCAAAATCGACAAGGCCATACTGAAGAGCAAGTTGTTGGTGGATTATCTTACTTATTATGCCTGTGCAAGTTTCGCCAAGATGAGCACACCCGGAAACTATATGTCTGAGGGATTCCCCAGGCTGATGACACGCTCGACATATGTCTAATCTTTCATAATATGTTCTCGTCCATAATTGCACAGACAAAACCCTCGGTTTCCCCAAAGAGGTCACCGAATTGCAACCAAGATACAGATGTTATTTGATCTACATCTGGCCCCGTGAGGGCCTTGTAGAAACGTCCATGCAACTCCTTACTCTTCCATATCGCCACACGATCTGAGTTACTAATTACTTTAGGCTTACGCCAGTTCTTTTTGCCAAGGGATAGTGGGGTAAAACCCTTGTCCACTGAACGACAACATCATTTTTTTATTTAAAAATAATCTTGAGTTTTCTCATTACAGATGAACGTACATCTTATAACAGCATTTATTTTACTCATGCTACTAAGCCTTATCAAAATAAATTTTTTCATCACTAAGTACAGTTTATGTAGATATTTATATTTGGTACTTAAAAGATTCTGACATTCCAGGACTTTTGGTTTTCGCAAAGTGATTTGAGAATAATAGTTTCTGAAATTAAAATATTACACCAAATTCCATCTTCTGCGTTGCGAAGTGAACGCTTTGATCATACAGTTTGAGGTCGTCCATATAAAGCAAGTGAGATATGAGCGCGCGTGAATCTATCAGCAAAGTACTGAGAGGATTAAGAGCTAGGCAAAACCACAAAGGGCTTAAACCCCCGCCTAATCCCTATCGGTTCACTCAATTCAGAACTCTCAGAGATGCCTGGATGGTTAAGGACTGTCATCCACTGACTCATGCACGATTCAAGAAAAGAGCATAGTGTTGCATCGACCTTGTACAACCGCATGACCTCCATGAGCCATGAATTAGGCACTGAATCATTGGCCTTCTTATAGTCAATCCAAGCAGCTGTGAGATTTTTTCTGTTTCGCCGAACCTGCTGGCAAATAGCAGTGTCAATGAGGAGCAGTTCCTTTGTAAACGGGCTATCTTCTCTGTTGCGGCCAAAATATTATTTGCATTAATATGCATTGTTATTTTTGATGTCAGATGGTGTAAAATTATTTTTGTTTATTCCGGATTTGTATAATAGGAACGAGACACCAGTTGTTAAGAATGTCGGTAGCGATCCAATGTCAACGGAGCTTGAAATATACGGAACCATTTAACCAGAATTGTGCAATCCATCCGGACCAGGACATTTCCAGTTGGAAGCCGGCCGAATTGCACAACCTACGTCTTCCGCAGTTATGGTTATTGGAACCATTTGTTCTACCATCGCGCATTTATATTTTTTGTGATAATGTGCTACGCCAGAAATGTGACATACATCAGAAGTTGGAAACTCTCCATTAGTCACAAAAACACTGTTGCTCCCAGTTCCTATATACTTTCCGTTGGTCACTTTGAAAGATCCGATTCTGATAGTATCGGTCATTGCGCTCTTTATAACGCCTGATACGTTTTGCCCATGCATAGACTTTCTGCTTCAAGAAGTCGATGCGTTCCGTGACACAGTCCAAGTACTGGAACTTACGTGTATCAGTCCCAGCAAAAGCCTGGTTCACGAATCGCATGACCCTAGGGCGGTTATTGCCCTCCTTAAAGCAGATTAGCTTAGCAATGAGAGTTCTAGCCAGTGTGATACGCCTTTCGATTCTGGTCTGCCAAGCTGGAGCTTGACCCGTCCTCTGCGGGGCCGTGCGTGGTTCAGGGAATCTAACTCCCGCGATTCGACACGCCGCAACGGCTCCACAGTATAGGATCGAATGCGTATCACTTAGGTCCTCAGATGTTAAAAGGTAATTACCTAATATCTGGTCTAGAACCCCCACTAATGCCATATTTCGTCTATGTATAGGCAACCGAGGCAAACGTGGTCTTAAATTAAGAGGCATGTACCTATACATCAGAATCGCATCCTCCAAAGTTCTCCTCAGTTGCTCATCATCCTGGTTACTTACTGTCAGATCGATACCACTCTGTAACTCCTCTTGGATGTTAATTTGCAATGCTGTTGGTATTGCATGCTGAGGTAAGTTACAAGTGGTATTAACCTGTAGTAGAGTTGAACGCAGCCGTTCAAGTAGAGCCTCATCCAGCAGATGACGTCGCTGGATGGCCCGTACTTGATCCGCCAATCGTTGTGCAGTCACGGTCACTGTTGGTTCAAGCGCCTGAAACAGAGACAGCATTCTTGAACGGTACGTAGTGAGGTTAGTTCCCCCCCCCCGTAGTACGCACGCATGACACTCTCATTCATTTTATGAGACCATCTCATGCGGCGCACTATACCACCGGCAGCGGGAGCATTGCCCCAAGCTCGCTGGTGGTGAATCGTCCGTCGTCGTTTTGTGCCGTGTGGTGACGCCCCGATATGTCCTCCGAGGTGGAGAGGGCGTCACATCCCTCGCGGATGATGGCGGGGTACCATATTCGTCCGACGGCGGCGATGACGACGACAATGTTCTTGGTGTTCTTTGTGCGCTTTTCGATCGGCCGCCACCACGTCTCATTTTTATGTTTTCATTATTAACAAATCATAATTATTATCAGCCTATTAAATAACCCACTCAAAAGCCAGGCATCATCTTATAGGAGAGGAGATATAAAAGAGCCACTAATCTGCTCCTAAGTGGATTGGTGGGCTGTGGCAAATAAATTTCAATATATAAAAAAGGCCACAATATTATATGAAATATATGGAATTCAGTGTTCATTTTTAATATAAAAACTTAAACTGTTCTACTAACACTACATTTTTTGTAAGCCAAGTAGCGCGCAGAAAGCTTCAAAAGTCATTACCAGCCGGGCGTGTTACTCTTCGCTATTCCAGTTTTGCTGGAAATGTTAATAATTATTATTTTAAAAAGCTCACTTGCGTACTTGTTAATAATTATTATTTCAAAAAGCTTCAGTTGCGTACTTCATTAAAAGTACGCCTCTTTTGAAATATAAACTAGTTATTGTTATAAAGAACTGCCTTTTTAGTCCGATCGGTAGTTTTAGTCCTGAGATGAGCCATGAAATACTGGGTACGAATCTTGGACTGACAGCCTTGGTGGTCTAATGGTTAGGTGACTCCCATCGCGAGGGTCTAGGTTCGAATATTATGTTTCGTCGTGGAATAATTCTGAGATATTCTATCTTCAAAGATATTTTCAATAAATTCCAAGCCCGTAGCGGAGATGTCAGTAGTGGCCCACTTGTGTTTCCGAGAGCATGTTATGTCATCGGTACCAGTCATTATTAAAATCAGCTAATAGTTCATAATCGCTTTAAGCCTACCATAATGAAAAGGAGCAGCGTGGTGAGTCTCAGTACGTTATCACCGCCTATATAAAGTGGGAATTCCTGGTCCTTTTACATCCGCCATAACGAAATGGAGGAGCATATCCCATATAAAGCCTATATAAAGTCGGGAGGCTTGGTTCTATAATAAGCCGTCAAAATAGGCTGAAAATGATGATATAAACATTTATAAGCCGACAAAGTATGAATGAGGAAATATGAAAATCCTATTACAGTAATATAATTCCCATGCGTTTTGACATTGAACTTTCACCACTGAGTTAATACTGAACGTATTATCGGTTGACAGAAACGCCACGGAATCACGAAACCGTTTTTACATAACGCTTATTATTATTCTTTAATAGCCATACACCAGTATGTTGCTGCGATTTCGTCCGCAGACTCCCGCGGTTTTAGTCGCGTAGTTCTTATTTCCACGGAAATATTTGGTTTTGTCCAATTGGCGTAGTTTTTTTTTCGACTAAAATTATTTGGTTTTGTTAAGTG